>ML179084.1:135403-151218 GCA_004369135.1 Dendrothele bispora CBS 962.96 | reverse complement strand
TTCTAAAAATATTTACTGTAGTAATTATTGACACATATGTCTCTCCCAGCATTGTTTATGGTTGCATGTCTAAAGTCATTGTTTGAGGCATGCCCAAAATGGCCTGTGAAACTTTTTATCAGTAAGTCACAAAGTTAAACATACTCTCAACCCACCTGGTGGATTCTGAATCTGGCTGCTTGTGCTCCCAAAGCTAGTAACAACACCTGGATTGTTTTTAGACAGACCATTAACTGTTGTTTTGAAATTAATACCATTGTTGGCTATTCATATTTCATTAGCATGTTAACAAATAAGGATATTATCTCAACCTGCCCAAAGGATCCTGACTCTCAGGCTGACTTTTGTTCAAAGTGTTCCCAGAGCCAGTAACAGCATCCAGATTGCTTTCTGTTGGATCAATCATTCTTGTTCCTTGAGTAACATCATCTTCACCAAGGAATGCATGCCCGCAGGTCTTTTTGTTGTGGGACATGACAGATGTCTAAGATTCAGAAGACCAAATCGTAAAGTTATCCAACTGCACGTGAGGATTAGATAAATTCTGTTGGCACAGTCGGGAAACCTTAATTCTACTTTTGAACCTTAAAAACCCTGCCTCGTGGTGTGGCCATTTCAATTGCAACTCAGTATCCTTTACATTCTCAACTTCAAACCTTAAGAACCCTGCCTCGTGTCGTAGCCATCTCAATTAGAACTGATCTTCTGTATTCTGTCATTGTCCTTCTCTTGCCTTCTCTTCATCACGTCTCCATTTTTTCTCGGTCCAAGCTCTCTCCCCTTCTTGTTTTCTTACCATAGTTAGACTGCTTTTTTGAGTTGATGTACCTACGTATTTGTCCATCTCCTAATTGCCATGCTTCAGTACCCTCAAAAGGAACTGCGACCATTGCTCTAAAAACATCTGGTAAAAACACGAGGCCGTTGCGAGGCCGTCGATCACGGAATGACCGGTACTGAGCGGCCCAAGCTCTCAAAAGCTCAACATCGACTGCGATACAACTACGTCAAAAATTTATTGCTCTGGACAACAAGACTTCTCATGAAGGTGACTAGACTACTAGATCGACTCTCACTGGTGGATTCCAAATCGGGTATTGGCACTACGTTGCCTTCCGAGTCCACCTCTCCTCTTCCCCTCTCTTCTTTCCCTCTACTTTGTCAAGGGGACGACCAAACTTGCATTTGAACAGGTGAGACTGAGAGACTTGACCAAGAAATTTATGAAATACCAGGACCAGACTTCGTGATCTATACAATGTCGTTTGATATATCTTTCCTCTTGTCTCTTTGAGCGTTCGTCGTGCGGAGTTGCTTAGGACATGCATTCACATCTTTAGTATTTCTCTGCGGGAAACCGTTCGCTTAGTATTTGCCTTGTAGTAGAATAAAACCTTTATTAGTTCTCTACTAACTCTTGTCACTACAATCTTGTATGTACTAATTTGTTATCGACTCTAACTCGAGAATGTCCAACTATGGTGCGTATACAACCCTATGGTACCCATAACACATACCAAAGTGACAATACAATGTTTTAACATCAAATTTCGAGTTGTTCGTACACATCTCCCTTTTTCCATTTACGTATTCCTTTCGTGTAACCTTTTTTTCACGGGATCTACACTCTTGGGACCAAAAAAACCCGATACCAAAACTTCTTTCATTTTTACGGTGTTTTCTTTATTTTCGAAGAGAGAAGGGGCTTGAGTAAGTATTTAAGTATCAGAAATAGGATTGAAAAGTATGGGTGCCCATACCGGACAAAAATAAAACTCACACATGTTTACATGAGCTATGGTGAACCATAGTGCACCATGGTGCACCATGGTGCACTGTGGTTCATCATGGTTCATCAAAGTACACCATGTATGAGCCATTATGGTTCACACAAGTTCACCACAGTGTACCATGGTGCACCCATTCAAAACAAATGCAGTCTCGGCCGCATAAAAATTGTACACAATTCAAAGTGCACCATGGTTCACCATAGTGAACCTATAAGTTCTTAAACACTGTTGTTAAAGTTCAATATGGTTCACTGTGGCTCACTGTAGTTCATAGTTCATTATGGCTCACTGTGGCTCACTGTGGTTCATTGTGGTTCACTGTGGTTCATTGTGGCTCACTCACAGTGATTCATGGTGAACTTATTTCATTTATTAATGGCTCACTCACAGTAATTCATGGTGAACTTATTGCATTTATTAATGAAGCTCACTATGAGTACATGTGATGGTGAGACTCAGCATTCAGTGTTCATAGTGAGTTTCATTAATAAATGCAATAAGTTCACTATGAACTATATTAAACAAGAATAAACCTTTAATGATAGCTTTTGGGTACTGATAGATTCATTATGGTGGACCATGGTGCACTTCGAAATATATATGATTTTTATGTGGCTGAGACTGCATTCATTTTGAATAGGTGCATTATTGGTGAACTTTAATGTACCAGGATGAACCACAGTGCACCAGGGTGCACCATGGTTCATGTAACCATGTGTGATTTTTATTTTTGTCAGGTAGGCACCCGTAGTAACATTGATATTTTCTCACATGCACCCAGGTGCACCATGGTGCACTATGACAAAGTGTTGAAAAATCAGTATGGTTCAGTATGGGTTCACAGTGATGCTGAACCACAGTGAGCTGTGGTGCACTATAGCTCACCATGGTGCACCATGGCGCATCATGGCACACTGTGGTTCACTGTGGTTCGCACCACAGTCGCGTTTTTTTATTTTTGTCCGGTATGGGCACTGAAAGAAAAGTGATGAAAAGCATGTTTCATCTCGGAGTTACTCGGATCCTTCAATTGATTGGCACATTGACATGTACTGGGATGAGTTGCCTGCTCAGTCACCGCAGAATGTTATATCTTTAGAGTAAAAACTAAGAAAACACGGTGCGCGTGTTGTTGCGTCCAAATATGGACCTCTAGACTTTAGTCTGCAAATCCACTAGTAGAAAACCTTAAGACCGTATTATACTTATTAAGTATATCTGACAAGTAGAAATACAAAGTGAAGCACTAACTCTAGATCATGCCTTATTTAGTGTAAGTATACGCAAAAAAGGACCCTGGTGAGTTGCTACTCTCACCAGTGGACGACACAAACAAAGCTTAGTTTAGACCAATTTAGTATGTTATTCACGGTTGAGTCTATCTGGAATGTTGTACGCAGCAAGGTAATTGTATTGTGACATGATCGCAGTGCATAGGCCTGGAATTTACTGCACATCTGACCCAAAGCTTGGATGAAAGCTTTGGTATGTATGTGTATTGGTTATAAGAAGCTACGGAACTACTCTGTTTTTCCGAAATTTCTAAGGGCGTTTGGGAAATGTTTATCTGTATATAATGTTCGTGATGTTCATGACCGGTCAAACTCGCTGATTTGTTGGATTGGATTTTGGTCAGAGTAGTACAGTAGAATATGTCATATGGAATAAGTTTGGTTCCCATAGTAAGGTTATTCCATATGATGGATATTCCACAATATATAACTTATAAAAAATGATTTTTTTGCAGGCCAGAATCTCATTTTTTGCTTTCTATGACACTTTGTATCTACTGTCTATCAAAATACAGGTCAATGCTAACCTGCTGCTTTGATTCCTCTTGTTTGCCAATCAATTCCCCTGTGAACCTTCACAGATACTTTTCTAGATCAAAGGAGTTATCAAAGTCCCCATGATTTGTGTAAATGCCTTCTTCTGATTGAACTGAACTGTCCAAGTTGTTGTCAGGGCCATGATGCATTAGTGAAGAAATAGCAACAAGTAAGGGGAGAACAACAGTGAGTTTCTTTCATACCTGTTCAACACTGTTCTTATTTGTCCAAGTCCTTTTATGATTGTTCCACAGCTCTGTTTTGTTTATTGAAAGGTTTTGTACATTGTTCAACAGTCACAAATTGCTAAATTTAGTTCAAATAAACAACCGTGCAGTGGAATAATGGACATTTTTGTTCATTCCATATTCCGGAAGAGATAAGAATGGAATATCCCTGCCTCCCCAGTTGGGGGAAGCCCCAAACCCATTCCAGTCGGTGGATATTCCATATAACTTTATTCCATGTCACATATTCTACTGTACAGTGTATATGAAAAGTATGATGTGCTAAATTTCGAGATACTACAAGTTACTTTCGCTCAAACACAATAATCCATTCTAATGAGAAAGCTAGATGGCGAGTCTTGCCGATGCATCCATGGATAGATGATCAGCGTACCCATATCCACTCAATGGAGTCACAATAAAACAACAGATTTCCATAGATACATCACAGAACCCGCAACAGTGAGAGAAGTATAAAACATACCTCACAAAACCCCACTCAACAGACAAACGTGCTGCGCTCACATGTCCCGATCATCATCGAAAACCAAAGATAATCCACCCTCTTACATGGCATGGCGAGTCACACCGCCGATTGCGACTTCATCTGGTGTCAGGACGCAGACCTCCTTATCCGACATTTCCTACCACCAAGCCCACCAGACCAAACCCTTAGTCAGAATGAGCAACGTTGTCCGGACGACCATGGCGAGTCCATGAACCATCCATGAACCAAGAAACCAATCGCCTTACTGGCGATGCACTTCCTCCTCCAAGCTGTATCCCTCAAATCATCGTAAGTGCAGAGTGGGATTCAGCTTTTTCCAGAGGATACAATGATCGACTTCAATCTCTTGGTATCTCCCAACAAATGCTCTTGAATTTAATTGACGGATTGAACCTCGCAATTTCAGCGAGTCCACCATTGAGAGTCGTCAGTCTTGTTGGTCAGTCTTATTGGGAGAGCCATTGGTTTCATGCAAGCTTTGTCTAGTTCATGTTTTTGGTTAATCTCCTTTTTGCTGACAAGTTGGGATTGGGGAGAAATAGACCTTACGGATTATTATCGTCACCACCGCCGAAATCGGTATAAAAGTCGACGTCCTCTCCAAAACCATCTCAGACCGTTAACTCCATACAGCAAACCTCAGCCTCTTTCATCCATGAGGCCTTTCCGTTCGTTTATGTACCGCACCCACTATGTTAATGCTCATCCAATTGAACAACTCACACAGCAGTGATAAAAAGAAGGGCGAAACCAAAAAAATTAAACAAATTCGGTCGGGGTGTAAGTTCAGCTTTACTAAACTCTCCGTTAGCGGGACCTATTGTACGGGCTATAGTGGACAAACCTGTGCCCAGGTGAAGCTGCTGAAAGAGCGGTTTTGAGAAGACGGTTGACAGTTGTTCAAGACCCCGGGTTGGCACTTCCTCTCCAATTTAAAGGAATGCCTCCGCCCTTGAAACCGAAAGGTGTGATGTCCAGGATGAGCGAGATAGAGGTTAAAGCTGGTCATTGGAAGAGACGAGAAAGGAAAGAAGGAATGGAGAACGGAGAATGTTGCTAAAAGGTACCGGTTGGACGAGGAGACGTTGGAAAATGGTGGAAGTCATCTGAACATAGGGCTGGGATCCAGCTTTGTTTGAGGTTTGGGTACTCGAGGGGGTTCTAACCCCAACTTAGTGGGGAGAGGTCATGATGACACTACAGGAAATTCTGGTGATCCAGAAACTCAAGGAGGCTTCAGCTTCAAAAAATGGCCTCCCGAACGACGGAATACTTCGATGAACGTTGGATGCAGTTGGTATGCTGTGTGAAAGCAGCCAAAATTAATTTCCGCCACTTTCCCCTTTTTTAGGTCATTTTCGCCACTCTCTTGCGTAGTGTTGCACGTGACTCGACTCCGCTCCTGCTAGTCGCCGAGTCGAGCCAGTTTTTGAGTCGCGACTTGACTCATGACTCAAGTCGGCAGAGTCATTTGGAGTCAAGCATGAATTTTGTTCCAAATAGACTGGAATTTCACTGAAATTTCTGAGGGTAAAATAGCTCAGTGCTCTTTAAAATATACTTAATGACTTCAAAAAGGTATTTAAAGCTGAAGTAGATGGAGATGTATTTGGAAAATTTTTTGAGATTGGTATGACCCTGTCATAACCAGATTCTCACGGCTTTCTCATGACCAAACTTCACATTTCAGCCATTGTACAAGGTAAGTGCTTATTTTTATTAACTTCACTCACTGTAGCAACTTGTTACAAGCTATTATACTTACTTGTAGCACTTTTACTCCCTCCTTCCTTGAGGAAGCCATTTTCGACCGACTCCAATTGACTCGAGTCGGAGTCGAGTGGATTTAAATGACTTTTTTGCCGAGTCGAGCCGAAGTGAGTCAGAGCCGAGTCCTGACATTACTACTCTTGCGGATTTCGCACCTCTCAGCATGACCACGCGCAATTTCCGCCACTCTCACTTGTCCGAACATTCAGGGTCCCAAATTTTCGAACTTCATTTGGCTTCGAAGATCTCTATGTGATGTGACATTGAGCTTGGTCTGCACTTCTCCTCCATCTTCTTCGAACATCTCAACTATTGCCTATATGTAATTTTACTTATTATTTAATTTAAGAACATATGAATATGGACATAGCATCACTAACAATTTCTTAAGTTACTCAGCCTTAATCTTATGATTAAGTACCTACGGCCATAAATTATCATAATATTCCTCATGGCAAATGCGGCCTACTGATTTCTTAATTAACTTTTGCTCATAAATACACATGAATTTACATGATTAGCACGAAATTGCTGTTTGCATGTCAATCAAGTTTTATGCAATGAATATAGTGAGTCCATAATTTGTCACGAGATGTGTAACATGTGTTATTGCAAGACAATGTCCTAGTGGCATAAACATGATTTTGGAATATTGGCAATCTGAAGGAATGTTGAAGTCATTCATAAATATACACTTGCTTTGAAGGGGACTATCCTTAAATTCACAGGCATGTGATATTAAGTATTGGCCACGAGATATTCCCCACAAAATTGTACTGAGGATGATATAAAGCAGAACATTTGATATGGTTTCAATAGTGATGTCATGTTAAAATTATGTATTTTTGAATGAAATAATAAGTAAAATTACATGTAGGCAATGGTTGAGATGTTCGGAGAACATGGAAGAGAAGTGCGGACCAAGCTCAATGTCACGTCACATAGAGATCTTCGAAGCCAAATGAAGTTCGAAAATTTGGGACCCTAAATGTTCGGACAAGTGAGAGTTGCGGAAATTGCATGTGGTCACATGTCACACCGTGAAATCCTCAAGAGAGTGGCAAAAATGACCTAAAAACGGGGAAAGTTGCGGAAATTAATTTTGGCTCCTTTCGCGCAGCATAAGTTGGAAACCGGACTAGAGAAATTTGCCTGAACTCGAAACAATGTCGTTGGCAGAAGAGGATTGCTCAGTCCCGTCCTTGGTCTAATGGAGACGCCCATGCAAAGAAAAGTCGCTAAACAGTATTTATTGGAACGTTAGGCTACGGATAAGGCATTGATAAGGTGTCATGGATTGTCGTTATGAATAAGGACAATGATGAGCAGATTGAGCAGATTGAGCTTGTGGAAAGTCTTGATGACAAGAAATGGGTTGACAAAGAGACTCAGAGAATGGAGATGATACATGAGAGGAAAGAATTACGAGAGGAAAGAATTACGAGAGGGAAGAATTACGAGAGGGAAGCGATAATTTGGAAGAACACAGAGACAATACCAGCTCAAGTAGGAGAGGTGCGGTAGAATAGTGGAAAGTGACAAAGTCATTAAACCTGGCGCTTTAATGATGTAGCAAACTCACTCCCATGTTTTTCCGAGAACGAACCTGAGATAAGCTGAGCTGTCAGTGCATCAGGAATAACACTAGGGACCTGGGGATACCTCAGTCTGACTCAGGTAGATCTTGAAAGCCTAGGCTACCCTGGCAGCCTGGGTGACCTCCGGAACCCTAGCGCTACCTCATAAGCGAGAAAAACCTTGGGATCCAGGGTCGATATTTTCAGCCTGAGGCTGCCTCAGGTTGCCTCAGGTTGCCTAGGTCACCTCAGGTCACTCCAGGTCACCTCAGGTCACTCCAGGTCACCTTAGGTCACTTCAGGTCACCTCAGGTCACTCCAGGTCACCTCAGGTCACTACAGGTCTCTTCAGGCTGCCTCAGGTCTCTTCAGGTAGAGCCTCTCCTGGATAGTAATTCTCAGGTTTCAGAAAATCCACTCAGCATCCCAAATCTCTGTATGGGTAATGGGAATATATATATGCATTCAATACTAGTACATATATTTATTTACACTGCAGCCATATAATACCATTATCATCAACCATCGCTTCCATCATTTTCATCAGAGCTCCAGTTACCAGCTGCACCAGCAATACCTTCCAGTTTGGCGTAATCATATGTATCGACCGTTACAGGCTCACTGGCGGCGTTCCTGTAAAAAATTAGTCACCAGATGGAAATACACTGCCAAAACATACATGTCTTTATATAGCAATTTTGAGAGCATGCGAAAGTATGAAGGTGAGTTCTTCTCGATTTCCTGGAGAGTTTCTACCATCAATCGGTAGCTATTTCATAATGTCCATGAGCAAAGAAAAAACAAAAGAAAAGATGGCTGGCCTACGTTGACACGACATTCTCTGCTTTCAAAGTAAGTCTGACGTGCACGCCCATTGACACTTCAGTGAGGATGTGGTTGACCTATGTAAGAATGAGAAACTCCAAACAAGTGTAAAAAGGGAAAAACATCATACAATAGTAGCCGCCATGGCGATGAGACCTAAAGGAACTGCCCTTTTCTCGTGAAGAAGGTCGACAAGCAGCTCATTTGGTTCGCAGTTGGAGACGAGATAGCTCTCTCGCAGAACAAGAGCTAAAAGCGGGTTTCTGAAAGGAGCCAAATTGTTGTACGTCTCCTAAATTGATAAACAGGGTGAGATTGGTTTTTTACAAAAAAAACTATGACAAGATACCACTTACTTCCTCAAAATTTATATCTCCATGATGGAAGCGTCGTTTTTCCTGCAAAAAATCAACCCGATATTGCTGGGAGCAGCGGTCAGTAGCAACAGACAAACAACAACAGTATAAATCTTACTATTTCTTTTCGGCTCAGCTTCAAGTTACCAGGAATCTGAAAGAAAGTCGTGACGCAGGACCGACATTTTTCAAGCATGTGCCCCCTCACATCAACAGCCCCATACTTCATCTGAACAAAGCTTTAGTAGAGATTGGAGAATTACTCAAGCATTTATACTACGTACCCATCTCACTAGTAAGGCCTTCTTCCCATCGTTATTGGCAACACGTTCAAAGACTTCATTGACTGTTTTATCCCCTCTCTTGGACAAATACTCTATGAAGCGGGGCCAAATGACAACCCCATTTCTGGGATACATGTCGTCAAACGCGGTGTACATACGAGCAACCTGTCTTGCCAACTGAGCCAGCTCTTGTTCATCGGCGTCGCCAAATTCTTCCAGCGTGATCTTTCCGGCGTTCTTGCACTGCGAGTGTCTTGGCTTGGAGGAACTTGTGCGCTTGTCCTTCATGATGACCTTGTAAGTCAAGGATCGCAAAACTCGAGAGAAGAGAGATCGCTGAACCCACCTGTTTAACCTTCTCCTCCACAATCATCTGTAAGTCAGAGATAATAAGCGTCATAAACCACGAGACGAGAGAGATCATCAAGCCCACCTCATTACCACGACCCTCATTTTCTTCATCTGAGTCGTCCGTCTCTTCCTCACTGGTCTTGTCTTTCTCCGATTTGTTCTCTTCACCGCTACCTGAGGCCAAAGTCAGCTGTATGGATAACAATATGGATAGCACACACCTTCATCGTCAGCCCGGCCTCGGTCGCGCAACATCAGACTCTTCCGGTTGCCAGCTGACACAGAAGTTTAGGTAGCATCAAACAAAGGGCCACAAGAACACGCACCTGAGTCATCTTTGGGCATAGGCAATAAATGCTTCGCATTTCCTGGCCCAGCCGCCTTCAGTGGCTTCGCTGATGAGACAAGGTTAACTCCAGCTATGCGGGAAAACATAGTCACGTACCTGGAGCTTTGCCCCTGGAGCTTTGCCCCTGGAGCTCTTCGCATCTGAAACCAAAGAAAGCTTCAGAATGTCATTGAAGGACCCCATAGCTGCACACCTTTAGCTTGCCCTTGAGTAGCCTTGAGACTAGCTCTTGCTGCGTTTATGGGAAGTGACTTCGAAATGTCATCTTCTTTGCTGTCTTCGTTTATTTCAAGAATGCTAGGGCTCCTGCTGACGTGATTTTTTTTTACTTGGCCAAAAGTCAGAGGTAAAGAAGCAATCAAAGTACGTCTGCACCATACCTAACGAGGAGGCAAAATGGGTGAAGAAACAGAATGAGTGAGTATAATACTAAGAAGCAGGCCAGCATTGTACCTTTTCCTTGTGCTTTGGCATTTCGTACGTTTCGTGAGTCTACCTTCTAATTTAACTCCTACGCATATATAAGAGACATTAGAAGACAACGCACCGGGTACCTTGGAACTATTATCATCCACTTGAGCCTCAAGTGTTGCAAAATATTCATCAGCATGTCGAGTTTGGGAACGTGAGCCAGATGACGTTGCTGCCTTTTTTTTTTTCGGTGGCGTTGCTGCTGGTTTTGTCGATTTAGGACTTGTGTCGAGTTTGGCAGCTTTCTGCCTGGATGCAGTCCTCGGACTCGTCCTTGGACTACTAGTAGGACTCGGAGCTTTGGGCGGCTGTTTTTTGCGCCCCTTTGGTTTCTTGGTGACAGAGGGCTCGGCATTTGAATCGTCTTCTTCACCATCGGCTATGGCGTCGGCTTTGCGCTTTTGTTGGCTTCTGGTGGTGCGACTCATCACGGCAGTAAGAAGTTGAAGTTTAATATTCGCTTGTGGCTAAGAATATTGTTCGCGATCATGTGACTTCAAGTTGACGCGCAGATGTGCATAGCCCAAAGTTGCTGTCTTGAAAAATGTAATGTATTGTAATGAGTATTCGGATATACATTTAGATAAACAGCTTTTTGGTCCTAAATCTACACTAATTTGGCAACATCTTCTCGAGTGATGGATAGAGGTAAAGGAAAAAAAAGAGTAGAGTCAAGGCTCGACCGTACACTAAGCGAATCGGCTATATCAACAAGCTTCTCTGGATCGTCTTTTCGAAAAGCTTTTTCCCAGCGAGTGACCTTGCACAGAAGGTGCTCCACAAAAATTGGTGAGAAACCAAGGTCTTCCTTGTCTTTGACACTCAAGTGGTAATCCAGAAAGTTGTACACAGCTCTAAATGCCTGTCGCACCTGCTCGGTTTCACAACCAGGCTTTACGTCAAATCCCAATCGCTGAAGGCCTTCAAATGCGCCCATGCCTCTGTTGGACCAGATAATATCTGCCATGTCATCCGAGGTGGGCATATCACAAAGGTTCAGCAGAACGAGAGAGTTTGCAAACTGCATTCGCGTCAGACCTGATCGGAAACCGACAACATTAGTGTTTGTAGTCAGATTGAGTGCATCCTGGTATGTCCGGTGAGGCTGCCCACAGTACTCTCTCCACAGCTCAACAATCCGCTCCTCAAACATTGGTTCGATACGACCTTCAAAGTCTGGTCTGGAACCAGCAGATTGAGTGCTATCAAAACCCAGCCATGAACAGGGTGAACCCCAACATCGAGAATTATCAAACTTTTCCGATGATTGCCAACCACGCTCAAACGCCTTGACGCATTCTCTAGCGGAGGTGAAGTGTTCGTTGCAAAGATACTTCTTAACAAAAGTCTCAGTGACCTTCCCTTGTCCTGTACCAATACGAACCAATATGTTTGATAAGCCATAGTCACTAGAGCGAAGATCATGATCTCCAAGACTGAGCTTTAGAAGCGTATGAAAAGAGTTGCTGGAGCGAATGGGATTATAATAGTCGGAAGTTCCGACCAGGTTCTGATTTAGAGTAGGGTGCTTGGCCTCCAGAATTCGTCGCAGCTCTATTCTCCCCGCTGGCTGGCCTCGTTTCCACCGGAGGGTTTCCCAAATAATGCATGCAAGTTTTTGAACCTGAAACCCATCTTGCCATGGACAGAGAGTTGCTAAAGGCATTTCTGGTGAGACGCGAGCGCATCCCTCCAGCGATTTCCAGAACGTAGCTTTTTTTCTTGGTGATCGAATACTTCTTCCTGCTTTACCAGGCCTACTATCCAGGTCCGCTAACCCTGCGACTGTCCGTTGTACCAACTGAGCCAGAGATATCGAAGAGTCCTGGACCTCTCCCGCATCGTGTTCTTGCCAGAAGTAGAACTCCAGACGTTCCAAGCCTGCGTTCTTCTCACTCAGGATGTTCTCAGCCAGTTTATCATAATTTAGTCTCGTTTGGCCCGGTAATGAAAGTAGCGGCAGTGGGTGGATGAGAATGGCTCGAATGTTCAGGGCTGCAAAAATGCTATCATCGTCAAGCCAGTCAACCAGACGATCCAGCAATGCCCCCCGAGCAATGCAGCGAGCCCTGACATCAGACGATTTGTCAGACTTTGTGCGATTGCCATTGAGTGAAGTATCGAAATCTTTCACTGCAGGAAGAATGACATGCTCGTTGATGATGTCCAGAAATATTTTGCAACCAGCCGTCAGTCTTGTGCCAGTTGGTTGGCCGATTTGTCTATACTGACATGCAAACATGACGTTTTGACCGTCTGTATTTGCCTCGCGGAAGCCATAGATGTTGGGCGGCAAACATAATAAAGGCTCTTGATCGCCATTTTGACGTGCGGAATTGACTGATTCCAACCAGGTCATAATGGAGCTCACAAAGGACGCTACATCAGCAGACCAGTGTTCTGCCACCTTTTCTTGACCTCCAGCACCATATGCTGCAAACGCGGCTTCGACGAAGTCAGGACCCCATACTGAATACCAGAGATATGTGAACCGAAGTACACGACAAACCACCAGATTCCAAGCGCGCCTCAACACATCCACGACTTCAGATGCCCGGGTGCTCGTTTGTAGGACTTCCATTGCCTTAGTCAAATGAGACGCTAGGCGTTTCGATTGCTCCCCGCCTTTAAAAGAAAAACCTGACTCCCAGTCTTCCGACAATTTTTGTATGGCAACTGAATCAGAAAGCATTTGACTGCACATTCTGAAGGAGGCTTCAAGAGAAGACTGTCGAGACTTCTTGGAGAGGACAGCCTGCACTGCTTGACACTCCTGGTCTAAGTTTTCCAGAGAAAGAATCTTCTGCAGCGCTTGGAAAGCATCACATTTTCGGTCGAGATCTGGTTCTGGGTCGATTATTGGTGTTATCAATGATGGGTAGACATTAGAAGACGATTGCATAGGATGAGGGATAGAGGTTCGGGAGGTTTGGGATGGGGGTACTTGAGCCGGAACAGAAGCTGCTGCTTGTCGCCGCGAGGTAGACTGCTTACTGGTTCTGGATGTAGAGCCTGAGGTGGGTGGTGGAACGGAAGCTGCAGCTTTTGATGAAGAACGGAGGCCAGGTCGTTGAGATGTTTGTGGTTTGAAAGACAGTTCAGGAGGATTCGGTCTGCTTCGCTTATGCAGGTGAAACTTGTCGACCAAGTCTCCTGCAGTTTTTCTGTCATTAAATCAGTCTTTCAGTCAATTACGCAAAAAACTGTTTCAAACTCACTCGACACTTTCTGCAGCCTCCCAAGTATCCTCAAACCCTTCTGCGGGATAACCTTTCCATCGAACAAGATACTCCGTGACACGATTGTCATCCTGCCATATTTCAAGTTTTACTTCAGCTGCCAGCGATAAGTCTAGAATGACCATAACCTACATTTCTTCTCTCATCACATATTAACGAGACTTCGAATTCTGTTTCATCTTCTGAAGATGAACCAGGCTCATCTCCGCGCTTTCGCTTTCGCAGTGCACCAATAGTAGTTGGAACAATAGGGCCTTGAAATGAAGAAGACGCTGTGACCCCTGCTTGTTTATCCTTGTAAGCCGCGATAGTACGTTCTTGAATATGGCGATATTGTTGCTTGGTCATGTCTAGACCATATGCAAGGTTATTGTCATGTATATTCCTGTACAGGCCACGCAGAAGCTGAAGGCGTTCATAATCAAACTCGGGGTCAAATGAGGGAAGGGAGGCCGACACAAGGTTTCCATTCAGATCCAGGTACTTTGGAGGAGTGCGATCTGGTTGTAAACCTTTTGCACGAGCGGAATTATACTGATGGATGTAGTGCTCCCGAGCCAGACGACACTTCCAATCATCGTAACCTCCCAGGATTGGAAAACCGTCATCTGCAAACGTATGGGGTGTCTTGACAGAAGAACTGCCGTCTGCATTGTCATAACCTGTTTTGGCACTGACAGCTATACCTGCATCGCGATGAAAAGCCGCGTGGCTGGGGTACAACACGTAAACCACTCTGTTTTCATCACCAACATACTTGTAGAGTTCCTCGAGTTCTGCTATATATGTCTTCCAGGCGTCGTCATCTGTGGTCGGAGCAGTCCCAGTATGGAGATCGTTTCCTTTGAAAAGCAAGAAGAACACAACGTGTCCTTGTTTATCCGGATATGCCCTGGCATAAAGACCCGGTCGTGCCAGGAGAAAATCCCCAGCCGCACTACCTGTAAGACTTGTGAGACCTTGTTCCAGTTTTGATCAATCCAAACCACATACCGGGGGGTATACGTAGAAATACCACCAATAAAGTCCAACGGTTCTTGTCATCTTTGCTGTCTGAATGCCATTTGCCTTGAATAATGCCGATAAATGCTATTAAGCTGCCACCCTTACGACCTGGAGAAACATTCTTCTGGACGCTACTATGAGCAGGAGCCAATCCACCTGTGCAAAATACATTCAGTTCCTCGGCTCGCGCATTTGTGACGTCCCATTCCAGCTTAGAGATGCAAAGCGGAACTATGAGCCTAAAGAGCTCGTGCAGAGTTACGAGCAACCGGTGGTGCCGCAAGACGAATGCAGGGGTGGTGAGCTGAACTGCGGGCTGTACGATCCCCTTCCCTTGTCCTTCACCAACTGTAACACCAAGTGAATACGACCCTGCAGCAGAACCTTCAACGGGTTTCGAGGACCTTGCATTATGCTTTAGGCCCAACTTATAGAATGGCAGCTCATGCCTATTTCCCCAAGTATTCGACCAAAGGGAATCAACAAGGAACCGAATCCTCGGAAACTCATGATAGAAGGACAACGATTCCATTGTCTGGAAACAGGCCATCGTTATGAGTCGGTTTGGATCATTGTCGAGATAAACTACAAATGGGACCCCAGGTGGCATTTCGATCATGCCTTGAATGGGGTCCATATCGAATGATTGGCGGACTTGGTCGTAACCTGCTGGAATTACCTCAGGTGGACTGACTACAAGGTTGAGGTGGGCTTCTCAGCATCTTTGTGCGCTTGGTCGGTAGATACTGAGCAGCTATAGAAATAGCTGCGACGAAATCGTAGATCGGAAGTTTCGTTCCGGTAATACACAGGGGCCTTAGGGAACGTAAAACCTTCAGGTGGAGACGTTGTATTCGAATTGGGACATAGTTGCAAAGGAGGTATATTGTGATCTAGGCAGAGAGAAAAGAATGCAGATACATAAACTCTGGCCCTAGGCCAAGAGATGGAGAGACCGAAACGAGATCCTTCACTGGACGACCCCAACAATATTCATGACCTGTAAACGCTGATTAGTTATATCCAAGTCATATGGGACTGTATACACACCTTTTGCATCCTCTTCTTTACATTTCTGAACAGCTTCAAGATACTCCATGATCAAACAAAAACTAGTCGGGGAGGAATACTGCCTGTAACCGTAGAGTGGAACGATGAAGGAAGACGGTTGGCCAACACTGTAACAGATACAAGTATTGGGGAGTTACGTGCGTAACAAATACAGACACGTACA
>ML179084.1:125106-135378 GCA_004369135.1 Dendrothele bispora CBS 962.96 | reverse complement strand
CGAGAGAGTTTGCAAACTGCATTCGCGTCAGACCTGATCGGAAACCGACAACATTAGTGTTTGTAGTCAGATTGAGTGCATCCTGGTATGTCCGGTGAGGCTGCCCACAGTACTCTCTCCACAGCTCAACAATCCGCTCCTCAAACATTGGTTCGATACGACCTTCAAAGTCTGGTCTGGAACCAGCAGATTGAGTGCTATCAAAACCCAGCCATGAACAGGGTGAACCCCAACATCGAGAATTATCAAACTTTTCCGATGATTGCCAACCACACTCAAACGCCTTGACGCATTCTCTAGCGGAGGTGAAGTGTTTGTTGCAAAGATACTTCTTAACAAAAGTCTCAGTGACCTTCCCTTGTCCTGTACCAATACGAACCAATATGTTTGATAAGCCATAGTCACTAGAGCGAAGATCATGATCTCCAAGACTGAGCTTTAGAAGCGTATGAAAAGAGTTGCTGGAGCGAATGGGATTATAATAGTCGGAAGTTCCGACCAGGTTCTGATTTAGAGTAGGGTGCTTGGCCTCCAGAATTCGTCGCAGCTCTATTCTCCCCGCTGGCTGGCCTCGTTTCCACCGGAGGGTTTCCCAAATAATGCATGCAAGTTTTTGAACCTGAAACCCATCTTGCCATGGACAGAGAGTTGCTAAAGGCATTTCTGGTGAGACGCGAGCGCATCCCTCCAGCGATTTCCAGAACGTAGCTTTTTTTCTTGGTGATCGAATACTTCTTCCTGCTTTACCAGGCCTACTATCCAGGTCCGCTAACCATGCGACTGTCCGTTGTACCAACTGAGCCAGAGATATCGAAGAGTCCTGGACCTCTCCCGCATCGTGTTCTTGCCAGAAGTAGAACTCCAGACGTTCCAAGCCTGCGTTCTTCTCACTCAGGATGTTCTCAGCCAGTTTATCATAATTTAGTCTCGTTTGGCCCGGTAAATGAAAGTAGCGGCAGTGGGTGGATGAGAATGGCTCGAATGTTCAGGGCTGCAAAAATGCTATCATCGTCAAGCCAGTCAACCAGACGATCCAGCAATGCCCCCCGAGCAATGCAGCGAGCCCTGACATCAGACGATTTGTCAGACTTTGTGCGATTGCCATTGAGTGAAGTATCGAAATCTTTCACTGCAGGAAGAATGACATGCTCGTTGATGATGTCCAGAAATATTTTGCAACCAGCCGTCAGTCTTGTGCCAGTTGGTTGGCCGATTTGTCTATACTGACATGCAAACATGACGTTTTGACCGTCTGTATTTGCCTCGCGGAAGCCATAGATGTTGGGCGGCAAACATAATAAAGGCTCTTGATCGCCATTTTGATGTGCGGAATTGACTGATTCCAACCAGGTCATAATGGAGCTCACAAAGGACGCTACATCAGCAGACCAGTGTTCTGCCACCTTTTCTTGACCTCCAGCACCATATGCTGCAAACGCGGCTTCGACGAAGTCAGGACCCCATACTGAATACCAGAGATATGTGAACCGAAGTACACGACAAACCACCAGATTCCAAGCGCGCTAATACGCTAAAAAATCAATACCGTAGATTTTTCGCGATTTACTATTAAATCCTGAATGTCTATAGTATTAGTAATAAGGGAAATAGAGGACTATAGTGAGTCCCGGACTGATAGTCAAGAGGAATAATTGTATTAAATCAATACATATTAAGTCCAGACTTGTTCCACAAGGAAAATCGTATCCAGAGATGATAGAAGTGACTACATGACTATGGTAGATTAATTGATTTATCTAGTTATGAGAGTCTATGCTAAGCATTTCAGCTTGGACCTTGCCAAGTAAAACAGAATGAGTCCTCCATACCTAGGGGAAGTGGCTGACACCACTGTGGCTAATATAAATATAATTATGTCCTGATCCAAGGGAATAGAATTAACTCCAGACTAAAATTATCTTCGAGTCCAGACTAAAGTCAAGTCTAAAGTCTAAATCTAAATAGAATCTAGAGCGATGATCGGTTGCGACGATCGCGTACCTTACAGAGGACAGATCCAGAGAGGCGGAGCAACGTTTCTAGAAACAAGTTCCACTTATTTGATTTAATCAGGATAAAAGATACAGGAGTCCGACAGACCGGTGACTCGTTATGACTAGATTTAGGGGTATGACGACGTTGGGCGCATACTACGAATTTATCCGCAGACCCGCCTAGGGCTCCGGTATGACAGAATTTGACAGAGTATGACTCTCAACCAATGAGAGTCCAGATATTAGAAGAATCGAGTCAGGACTTGTCAAGTTTCAACTAGATAACTCGTCGGCCAGTACACGGAGGCGCGACAATAAATCTAGATTAGTATAAACAAGTACAGACTTGAAAGAATTATTTTAGAAAGACGAAATAAGTAACAAAGTTTCTATATACGGACTGTGACATGCACGTAAATTACGAAAGCTTATTTCTACATACCATATATAGTAGGAGGACTGTAGATCTCCTAGATAAAATAGTTTCTTTATTTTTCAGTTTACTCTGTACATATAAAAGGGCAGTAGATACAACTAGGTACTCCAGTGACTGTAGTACGGTTCTTGCTCGCACTTAGGACAGCTGATTCAGGAGGAGATCTCCAGTATCATAAAAGCATACCTTTGTTGTTTTAAAGTTTGTTTAACCAGAAAGTCGGCTCCGGAAGAGTACGAGATTTGTAGATATACATTTCTCCGCTCAATAGTATAAATTTCGTTGGTGATTACTTTGTGCCTTTTCAGAAGTTAAATTGGTTAACTCTGAACTGTCGGTTGAATCAGTGGTTTCGCCTCGAAAGCCATTCGCACTGGTCAGCAAGTAATATAGTCTTTTCGCCTCGAAAGCCATTAGATTATATTGCGGGAAGATACTTTATTAAGTGTTTTCTTCATTGGTTATATATTTGTTTCGCCTCGAAAGCCATTCAGATATATTTCAAGTAGTACAAGCCCCTGTTTCGCCTCGAAAGCCATTCAGACTTGTATCGCGGGGTTATCATCTTCGATACCTTTACTTCCACAACCGAATCAATCACATTACATTCACTTGAGTGTATAGACTTCACATTTACTTTCGTGTATTTGTCTAGACTTAGATATCTGTTGATATATTGAGTCGTGACTAGAATATTCAACTCCAGACTTGATTAAAACTTTGCTTCACTGTTGTTTTGTGTGTTTGCTGCAAAAGGATTCTGTCTCCGAACCCCAGACTCGCCCGCATACACTACATATTGAGGATTAGTTTAGTATTCATTGGTGTATTGGCTTTGAGATTGCTTTATTTTTAGAGTGATCTTATTGTTGATATATTGATATCTACTATACTCAGCCACACAGCCCATATCTATATCAGTTGTAGTGCACTGCACTTTAACGTGCTCGTCTCTGGCACCATCCACCCCATTACACGTTGATTTTGTAAAATTCGTGCATCAACAACAACATACTTTTTACAAAATCACTTGTTCAACCAATTCTCTTTTGTAAAAAACCGCACTGCATAACAACAGCATAACAAACGGGGGCTTTTGAATTCGATGCCTTACACCTTCATATGGACCGCTTACATCTTATACGACTCGGAGCGATGGACCTTTGTCCAAAGACTCCATTTTTGTAAACATGAGGCTGTAAGATGCCGACAGTCCGGACTCCAGATTGATACTCTCGTGCCGAGAGAGCTGTTTTCCGAGCGCTGATTCAAAAACGTGTTTATTTAAGCACGCCCGCCCACGGCACAGGTTGCTCTTCACTGACTCAGGGGGGCGGTGACAAGCGGTGAATAAGAAACCATGACCTTATCCATAGGGTCAGCAGTGCCGCAGAACAAACAATATTAATGTAGCAGGGACGAAGGGACATCAACTTTCTTGAACACAGCACAAGGTCGAGGAGAGACTCGACAATATAGCGTGAGCTAGGGAGCATCTTAAGTATCATGTAAACAAGAATTTGGGCTTTGGGTGAGGAAGGGGCGGGATTCGGAAATACTGTGCTGAGCGCGGAGAAATTGTCATCATGATTACGTGAAGTATTATGTAAAAGAGGTTTCCGAACCTGCGTTTCATTACACGATTTGTCAATTTTTGAAATCACCGATTTTGAAAGGGGATGGCTAGGTGAGTTGTAAATCAAGGATTATTTCAATTTTGGACTCGGACATGTAGTAGCTCGTGTAGCACTTTCTGTGAGAATTTTTGAGGAGCAGGAATTTAGCATTCTGTGTACCATTTCCTCTTCTCTGCTCTCGCGAGGTAGATTAACTGTCAATTTGCTTTTGACTGGTTGTACGCAATGCTCTGAGCTACAGGGAGATAAACAAACCATTTTTGATCAATAGAAATAAGGTAAGGTAGGACCATAAGGTTTGATTATAATAAAAGTAATCAAAGTATTAAAAGTATTAGGAGTATTAAAGTACTAAGGCCCCCGGCCATTCTGCAATGGTTCTAAGATAATACAAGAATAAAAAACATTGTTTTGATTATCCAATGCAACAACCATCAAACAATGAGAATTAATGATATCCCAGCAGGTGCATGGAAGGCTGTGAGATTGCCCTCATATGGTTCTACCACAACTGTGATTCTGTGACATCAATGGTGCAGAACTGAACAACTTGAATATAACACTCACAGAAATGTCCAAAAAACATCACAAAGCTGCTGGAACTGCTGAGAAACATTTCCTCAAAGTTCTAGCCACAAAGTGGCACAAGCTAGAGTAAAAAATTGTTGTGCCAGGCTCCAGCATCTCAGATTCATTACTGTTTTAAGTTGTCACTGCTATGAGGGGACTGGCAGCATGCAATAATTTAATATATGTAGTAGTGATTGACTGACTTGCCAAACTAATGAGCTGCAGGTCAGCAACATGTCATGAGGACTTCCGTAAAAAAGCCATGGTGTATAAACCAAAAATAATGAGCAAGGTAGATTTATATCGGTCTATTTGACATTTTACCAAATGCACATGGGTTGGAGGTAGCAACCAAAAATGATTTTCATTTCTTTGTCCTATCCAAAATAATCCTTTTGGCATAGAAGGCTTTATCTTATCCCTGTTGCAGAATGGGGTCTACATGTATTAAAGTATTAAAAGTATTAAAAGTATTAAAAGCCCAACAGAATTCGATAAGCTCTTACGGACTTCAAGAATTTTGCCCTTCATCCCCCTGGGTATCTAGATGTGTTATGAGTGAATATGAGTACTTCACTTTGGATTAACTTGCTTGTAAATTTATAACACCCCAATGTTGAGAACGATGGATTTTTTCCAGTGCCATTTCTAGCCGGTAGTATTGACGCTCAGATTATGTGCCAGTCTACAAAAATGGATACCTCGATACACTATTCAATCTTTCGGTGGAACTTCACTCCGGAATGTTCTGATAAAATTGCTATCAGCAACTATGGGATCACATTTATAATGCCCAGCTGAGAACTTTTTTTCCAGTGCTGGTTCCAGCTGGTAGTATTGATTGATCACTCAGATTACAAAATAAATTGGGACAATAAAGAGGGTACTACCTAGATGCACTACGAGCCTATGAGTACCTTAGGTTGACTTGCTTGTAAATGCGCATCACAGGATTGGCTGCCGGAGGAGCTGACCCAGGGATGCAGGTATCGGGAAAAGCCGACATGAAACCGGAGACCTGAGTCCTAGGGTCCCAAGGTCCCGTCCAATTTCAGAAGGAGCATAGGACCCATGAGAAATTTCTGCCCAAATTGGCATCAAAGGCTTTTTCAAAAAGTCAAAGACACGAGGTTGATAAACTCATTTTGTAAAGACATGTATATGATTCAATAAGCACTTTGCAAAAGCACTTCAACATTTTTTGCAAAATTTTTATGATACGGCCTGCACCATCCGACTCTAGGGCAACTGCCAGACCGTCGTCTGGCCAAGAAGACGCCACTGCCGGTTTGAAACACGCTTATGTTGGCGGTAGCGAGCAACGGAAGCGGCGGGAAAAAAGGCAAGTACTAATGACGTGTCTATAGTGTGCCCAAAATGGCGAAGTATATGCACGCGGCTTAGTGGTGTTACAGAACAGTGTCACCAAGTATCCCCATCTCCACTACCTTTCGCATCGCCCATGCTGCTGATGACTTCGATGACCCTTTTATCAAAGACATGTAAGTTTTTCTCGCATATATCTTGGTCCTTTCAATATACACCTGTTTTCAAGTCCAACGAGGAGGTTTCTTGACATGTCGGTACCTATAATTTTCTCCTATCGCTATTCGTTGCTGGTGAGTCTATTTTCCTTCCTATCTTACGCTTACCCCCATTACTGACGCGCATATATGCACATACATACGAGTTTCACCGTAAAGTGACTTGTCCTCTTTCCCAATTTCTATCCTCTGCCACCAAATTAGCCCGAAAAACAAGATTCTTTATTACGTTCCAAGGCCGAGGCCAAATCAAGAGCTCGGGGCCAGATCCCACCAGGTACGTGAATTTGTCTCCCTTTGTTCTCTCACAAGAGAGAACGATTTATGCTTGTATTTGTTACGGCATTGACACGTTCCGTTACAACGCGTTATTTGGGTTGCAACGTTTATGTCTTGATGTGTGCATATATACTCAACTTCGTTTGTCTTTGCAGCATTAATTGAGGCATTGTGTAAGTACAAACCTCTTACACCTCAATTCTGGTGCATATACTCACCTTCGTTTGCTTTTCAGTGCATGCAACAACTGTTTTAATGTACGTCTAATTTTTTTTTTTGATTCCGTCTTTCTTGGTGAAAGCTGTTGACCTCGCCGCCTTTGTCTTTCTCGGCGAGATCGACCTTTTCTGTATACACTTGGAGTGTATACAGAACTACTCGCAACGTTTATTCTTCCCTCTCCTTATCGCACTTTTATTGTCACAGTGTGTATACAGCTGTGTTTGTTATGCGCGTAAATCTACTGTCATCCTTGCTTCTCTTGTGTGCTCTATCCTTACATATTTACTATCATGTATTATGTATGACAAATAGAACTTCAATATTTTGCTAACTATTTTGAGTTTTCGAAAGAGAGTACATCCTATAATACATGTTATGGAAACCATTTTATTTATTTGCAACACATTTAGAGTGGGCTACCCTAGACTCAACATTATTTTGATTCTGTTCTTGACTTAATATTATGTTAAATCTGCAACAGGCTCAATATTCTGTTAAATCTGCAACAGAACTTATGTTATGTGGAACCTGTGGTAGACTACATGTTATTATAACCATACACAGGTTTAACATTATATTGAATCTAACAAAAAATTAAAATTATGTATGCATACAAAATAATGCCTCTTTAAGTACAGATCCTTTGGGTTATTCCCCTATTCCATGTACATAGGGAAGATCTGTGCTAGTATATGATAATGTAAGTACATTGGCAGACCTTCTGCATAAGGGCAGGTCTGCCCTAGTCTTTGGTGTTTTGCTGATGCTTTGGACAACTTGTAACAATAGCCTTCAAAGTCGTCAACCTCACGCAAACCGCGTGGTCGATGCAACTGTGCTTGCTGCAGAATCATCATCGACAGCGCCGGATATAAATGATCAAACAAAACCTAATTATCGCCTGGTCCTCTTTCAAAGGCCAAATTCATCCCCGAAAGCAGGAAAATATTGCGGACCATAAGAATATACTTGGTACTAGGTAAGTACTAGCAACGGTGACAGGTTAAGAAGGCACGTTCAAGCATCGTGGCCAATGGTCATTTTCTCGAAGCATGGTGCTCAAAGAAGGCTTTTCTCTTTCCCTTTTTAAATTCGGGTGGAGGAGGCGATCAAAAAAGTGATCCTCGCATTGAAATTCAAGCTCTCGGTGTCAAACCGATTAATCCCAACTACCGGTTTTGCGCTTTTGCGCTTACTTAGTATTACACATAAAGAGTCTCTTTCTTTCTTTAGTGCCTTTTTACTTGATATTTTTTGTCTTTTCTTTCTTTATAAGTCCAATTTTTTTTATTTCTTTCAAACACTTCCTCAATCATAAACACTAGCTGACACAATCATTGAATATTTATCTAACTTCAACGGGATAACACCTGTGCCTTTTGCCCCTATGTTTACATCCATACCTTGAATATACCTCCAGTAACTTTGACACACAAATGGACATGATTTAGCTCCGACAAACCTTGCTGTATGACAGAGATGGAGATGATCTTATATAGATCTGAATTTGTGAAATACCTATGGGTCACTATTATTAGTTGGTCTGAAATGGAAAACACAACTTTTATATAAAAAAAAACACAATAGTAAAAAAGGCAAGTAAGTATACTCTTCATTGGGAAAGGCAATGGACATATCATAGTAGCTTAATGAACTTGTTTAATATATATCAGACATCATCAACCCAAGTCTCAGTCCATTCTTTACCAAAAGCAAAATTACTCCAATTAACTTTGATGGCAGGATTGTCAGCATCTGGGGGAATTGTTAAGACTTGTCTGGCATCCTGAAAAGAACCTCTGAGCTGCTGTGGGAGCCAAAGTACATGGTCTGAGGGGCATTGAAGTGAGTATAACCAGCCTTCAGAGTCAACACCACAAGGGTGGTCTGGTGGAGAATGGACATATGAGACATTTGGTTTGCATAGTTCAGGCTGAAGCAGAGGAGGATTATATGCTTCCAAGCCACTTGAATCTGGATAGTAGGCCAATGATGGACCTGAGACAGTATGACCTTGCAGAGGCTGGCTCACAGTCTGTCCAGTCTGAGAGTCCCATATCCTGACTGTGTTGTCAGAGGATCCAGATACTATGTGTCTGCTGTCTGGAGAGTATGCCACTGACCGAACACAGCCAGTATGGCCCTGCAGAGACTGGCCCACAGGCTGTCCAGTCTGAGAGTGCCATATCCTGATGGTGTTGTCATCTGATCCAGACACTATGTATCTACTGTCTGGAGAGTATGCCACTGACAAAACAGCCCAAGTATGACCCTGCAGAACCTGGCCCACAGGCTGTCCAGTCTGAGAGTCCCATATTCTGACTGTCTTGTCAGAGGATCCAGACACTATGTGTCTGCTGTCTGGAGAGTATATCACTGACCAAACCCAGCCAGTATGGCCCTGTGAAGGCTGACCCACAGACTGTCCAGTCTGAGAGTCCCATATCCTGACTGTGTTGTCTGCTGACCCAGACACTATGTGTCTGCTGACCCAGACACTATGTGTCTGCTGACCCAGACACTATGTGTCTGCTGTCTGGAGAGTATGCCACTGAGTTCACTTGACCAGTATGGCCCTGCAGAGGCTGGCCCACAGGCTGTCCAGTCTGAGAGTCCCATATCCTGACTGTCTTGTCATCTGATCCAGACACTATGTGTCTGCTGTCTGGAGAGTATGCCACTGACCTAACCCAGTCAGTATGGCCCTGCAGAGACTGGTTTACATGCTGTCCAGTCTGGGAGTCCCATATTCTGACTGTCTTGTCTTCTGATGCAGACACTATGTGTCTGCTGTCTGGAGAGTATGCCACTGACCTAACCGAGTCAATGTGGCCCTGCAGAGGCTGGCACGCAGGCTGTCCAGTCTGAGAGTCCCATATCCTTACTGTCTGATCCCAGGATCCAGACACTATGTATCTGCTGTCTGGAGAGTATGCCACTGACGAAACTGAGGAAGTATGACCCTGAAGAGGCTGGCCCACAGGCTGTCCAGTCTGAGAGTCCCATATCCTGACTGTCTTGTCCTCTGATCCAGACACTATGTATCTGCTGTCTGGAGAGTATGCCACTGACCAAACCAAGGCAGTATGGCCCCGCAGAGGCTGACCCACAGGCTGTCCAGTCTGAGAGTCCCATATCCTGAGTGTTTTATCAGAGGATCCAGACACTATGTATCTGCTGTCTAGAGAGTATGTACATGGTCAGTATGCCACTGACCAAACATGGTCAGTATGCCACTGACCAAACATGGTCAGTATGCCACTGACCAAACATGGTCAGTATGCCACTGACCAAACATGGTCAGTATGCCACTGACCAAACATGGTCAGTATGCCACTGACCAAACATGGTCAGTATGCCACTGACCAAACATGGTCAGTATGCCACTGACCAAACATGGTCAGTATGACCCTGAAGAGGCTGGCCCACAGGCTGTCCAGTCTGAGAGTCCCATATCCTGACTGTGTTGTCAAAAGATCCAGACACTATGTGTCTGCTGTCTGGAGAGTATGCCACTGATTTAACCCAACTAGTATGGCCCTGTAGAGGCTGGCCCACAGGATGTCCAGTCTGAGAGTCCCATATCCTGA
>ML179084.1:94676-125095 GCA_004369135.1 Dendrothele bispora CBS 962.96 | reverse complement strand
TCTGATCCAGACACTATGTGTCTGCTGTCTGGAGAGTATGCCACTGACCAAACTCGGTCAGTATGGCCCTGCAGAGGCTGGCCAACAGGCTGTCCAGTCTGAGAGTCCCATATCCTTACCGCATTGTCATCAGATCCAGTCACTATATATCTACCATTTGAGGAGTATGCAACACAGTATATACTGCTTGAGCAGTGCATTATCTTGACTGCCCCTAACCAATTTCTCAGCTGCCCTTGTTTATCTATCTTGACAACATTCTTCAAATGTTTTTCCAGTATTTGGACCCCATCCACCTGTTGCAAACTTGATGCAATGGCTAGAGCTGACACATATAGATGTGGAGTGCTTCTGTTTATTGCTGGAAAATACCAATCTATGATCCCTTGCATTTTGTTTAGAACCTGCTTAAGATCTTTCAACTGATTGAAAAGATTAAATCTTTGTCCATGTTTTTGCCATAAAACACTTACCTCATGGAGTTCAGCCCATTTTTTGGCATTCTCAAATGATTCATTATATCTATGTAAGTTCCCCATCAAACTTAAACATTCTATCCAATATACCAACCACTTTTGTGTTCCAAATTCCATCACCTTTTCTTTAAGGGCACTCATGTCAGAGGAATCCTTTGTCTCAACTATGTGATTGCTCCAATATAAACAACTATACTGTAACTGAGGTGAGATGAACTTCTCAACCCTTTGATCAATTGAGCAATCAACAATATCTGAGTTTTGCAAATATGATGTCTCCAATTTACAGATATTGAATTTAAGCTCAGATATCAACACTTCTATACACATTTGTGAAACTATCATATGAGCATCCTTTTGGTTTATGAACCACCTTGGAAACCCATTTTTGCTATACTCCAAAATAAGAAATTCTCTGAAGGATAAGTGACTGTGAATTTTTCCATCTTGATCATAGATTATCACTGCCCTAAGGTACTGCAAAACTCTTTCAGTGATAGCAAAAGATATATTCTCAACATTCAACAGCTGTGCCAATGTTTCCTGGGACATAGGTTCTATAGCAGCTACAAGGACACTCATCACAGTTTTGAAATATCTGCAGTTATCCTCAGCATAAAATGCTTCTCTTAGTACAATGTCATACAGTTCATAAAGCCCTTGATAGGGGCTTTCTGTTTCTCCTCTTGTTTTTCCAGTTCCAAGAATGACATTCATTCTACCCTCCATGTCCATTCCTTCTCTTATAAAGTTTACAGCTGTAACAATCCATACGAAAAGACCATCAGCTTTTGAAACCAGCCTGCTTATTTCCTCAGAAGTCAATTCATATTCTAAGTCTGATTTGATCAACAACTCAATATCTGATTTAGTGTCATAGTCTCTTGTAAGATCAAAAATGGCAACAGATGGCTGTTTTAAAGCCTTTTGAATATCAAAATATGGCCGACTAGTAATGACGAGTCTTAGCATAGATACTTCATTGCAAAAGTCCATCAAGCCTTTTAGCAATTTTCCTCGCTCAAGGTTTGTCCCCCATTCATCCAGGCCATCAATAATTATCATGATAGTTTTATTCAGAACCATGAACCCCTCTTTGACTTTAGCTGGAGCTAGGAATATCTTGAGCTGATCTTGCAGTGGCAATGTTGGGGCTTTTATAGATGGGTCCCTCTTGAGAATCTCCAGTAGAATATTCCCATATGCTGGGCATGTTTGTGCCAAATAGTAACAGATTGTTGGCACCAACAAAGATAATTTGCTAGTCTCTTCACCCTTGACACAGTGAAAAGTCAATGCAAGGGAAACACTACTCTCTAGATTCTCTCTGACTCTTGAAGCTAGAGAGACTGCGACTGCACTTTTACCAGTACCAGCAATGCCAGAAATCCAAGCAACTTTGTGTTTATTGCTGACAGTCCATTTTTCCAGATCTTGAAGTAACTGGGTTCTGGTTCCTTCCTTGCAGTCATATGTTTTCTGTGCAGGATTTTCAATGGGACCCAGCCTATCTTTTAGGGTAGCAAATTGACTCTCATCTGGTAGTGGAATAATTAGAAATATAATTTCTCACTTTAGAAATACTTACTATAGTAGTCTCCACCAATATTGTTTATTTTTGCATACCTAAAGTCATTACCTGAGGCATGCTCAAAAAACTGAGACTGCTGGCCTGTAAAATTTTTATCAGTAAGTTATAGAGTAATCATACTCTTACCACCTACCTGGTGGACCATGATCTTGGCTTTTGGTGCTCTTGCCTTTGGTTTTGTACCCAAGAAATGCACTCAGCCTGTACTTCCAGTTCTGTTTGTTGCGATCCATGGCGGATGTCAAAGCAAGAGAAGAAATTGTAAGTTATCCACCTGCACGTGAGGATTAGATAAATTCTTTCTGGGAAACCTTAATTCTCAACTTCAAACCTTAAAAACCCTGCCTCGTGTCGTAGCCATCTCAATTAGAACCTATCGTCTAAAGTCACAGTATTCTGTCATTGTCCTTCTCTTGCCTTCTCTTCATCACGTCTCCATTTTGTCTCGGTCCAAGCTCTCTCCCCCCTTCTTGTTTTCTTAGCATAGTTGGACTGCTTTTTCGAATTGATGTACCTATGTATTTGTCCATCTCCTAATTGCCATGCAGTACCTCAAAAGGAACTGCGACCATTGCTCTAGCACTAAAACATCCGGTAAAAACACGAGGCCGTCGATCACGGAATGACCGGCCCTACTGAGCGGCCCAAGCCCTCAAAAGCTCAACCTCAATCTCGACTGCGATCCACAACTACGTCAAAAATTTATTGCTTCTGAACAAAGAGACTTCTCATGACGAGTCCAAAAATTTATTGCTCTGGACAACAAGACTTCTCATGAAGGTGACTAGACTACTATCGAGATTCGACTCTCGCTGGTGGATTCCAAATCGGGTATCGGCACTACACTGATGCCTTCCGAGTCTACCTCTCCTCTTCCCCTCTACTTCGTCAAGGGGGACGACCAAGCTTGCATTTGAACAGGCGAGACTGAGAGACTTGACCTCGAAATTTATGAAATACCAGGACCAGACTTCGTGATCAATACAATGTCATTTGATTTATTTTTCCTCTTGTCTCTTTGAGCGTCTGTCGTGTGGAGTTACTTGAGACATGCATTAGCATCTTTGGTATTTCTCTGTGGAACCCGTTCACTTCGAGCTGGTATTTACCTCGCAATAAGTACATAAAACTTACATCACTTCTCCGCTACCACTTGTTATTACAATCTTGTATGTACTAATTTGTTATCAACCCTGACTCGAGCATGTCCAACTATGGTACGCATACAATCCTATGGTACCCCACAACACATACGAAAGTGAGAATACAGTGTTTTAACATCAAATCTCAAGTTGCCCATACACATCTCCCTTTTTCCATTTATGTATTCCTTTTGTATAACCTTTTTTTCACAATCTACACTCCGAGGACCAAAACAATCCGACACCACGACTTCTTTCATGTATGCTCTACAATGTGTTCTTATTTTCGAAGGGGGGAGGGGTATTTGAGAATAGTATAGAAAAGTGATGAAACGCATGCTTCGAGTCACCTCACTTTGAAGTTACTCGGATCCTTCAATCGATCAGCAGTGAGAACATTGACTCGTACTGGGACGAGTTGCTTGCTCAGTCACCGCAGAATGTTATATCTTTAGACTAAAAACTACCACAGAAAACACGGTGCGCATGTTGTTACGTCCCAATATGGACCAGATTTTAGTCTGCAAATCCAGTGGCAGGAAACCTCAAGACCATATTATACTTATTAAGTATATCTGGCAAGTAGAAATACAAAGTGAAGCACTACCTCTAGATCATGCCCTATAAAGAAGTGTAAGTATGCGCAAAAAGGACCCTAGTGAGTTGCTACTCTCACCAGTGGTCTTCTCTACTTATATGCATTCAAGCGAAATTTAAAAGCTCAAGCACAAAACTCACGAACAATGCTTAATTTAAACTAATTTAGGGTGTTATTTACTATCGAGTCCATCTGGAATGTGGTACGCAGCAAGGTAATTGTATTATGACATGATCGCAGTGCATAGGCCTGGAATTTACTGCATATCTGACCCAAAGGTTGGATGAAAGCTTTTGTTATGTATTGGTTAGAAGAAGCTACGGAATTACTCTGAAATTTCTAAGAGCTTTGGGGAACTGTGTATCTGTATATAATGTTCGCGATGTTCATGACCGGTCAAATTCGCCGATTGGTGGATTTGGGTCACAGAGTGAAACAGCTCATTATAAGTATGATATGCTAAATTTCGAGATACTTACTTTCGCTCAAACAAAATAATGCATTCTAATGAGAAAGTTAGATGGAGTCTTGCCGACTCGGATGCATCCATGGATTGGCGTTCCTATACCTATTCAATGGAGTCACAATAAAACTATCACAGAACCCGCAGCAGTGAGAGAAGTATAAAACATACCTCGTAATAACCTGGATGGAAGAATTAGCCCACTCAACAGACAAACGTACTGCGCTCACATGTCCCGATCATCATCGACAGTCGGAGATAACCCACCCTCTTACACAGCGAGTCCACCTTCCGACACATCATCAGACGCAACTTCATCTGGTATCCAACTCCGTCGGGATGCAATCCTTCTCCTCCTCCTCCTCCTCCTCCTCCTACCACTGAGCCAACCGGACCGGACCTCTAGTCAAGATGAGCAACGTCGTCCGGATGACCATGACAAGTCCACGAACCAAGAAACCAATCACCGTACCGGTGATGCACTTCCTCTTCCACTCTGCATCCCTCAAATCAGCGTAAGTGTAGAGTGGGATTCAGCTTTCGCTAGAGGATAAAACGATCAACTTCAATCTCTCGGTATCTCTCAACAAATGCTCTTGAATTTTATCGACGGATTGAACCTCGCAATTTCAGCGAGTCCACCGTTGAGAGTCGTCAGTCTTGTTGGGAGAGCCATCGGTTTCGTGTAAGCTTTGTCTAGTTCATGGTTTTGGTCAATCTTCTTTTCGCTGACAAGTTGGGATTGGGGAGAAACAGACCTTACCACTGGGCCATGATCACCTCAGTCATCATCGTCACCACCGCCGAAATCGGTATAAAGGTCCTCTCCAAAACCATCTCAGGTCGTTACCTCCGTACAGCAGCCTCAACCTCTTTCATCCGCGCGGTCTTTCCGTTCGTTTATGTACCACACCCGCTATGTTAATGCTCATCCAATCGAGCAACTCAAACAGCAGTGATAAATAGAAGGGCAAAACCAAAGCAAAATGAAACAAATTCGGTCGGGGTGTAGGTTCCGCTTTACTAAACTCCCCGATACCTATCCCGTTAGCGGGACCTATCGTACGGGCTATAGCGGACAAACCCGTGCCCATACCTCCAGGTGAAACTCCTGAAGGAGCGGTTTTGAGAAGACGGTTGACAGTTGTCCAAGACCCCGGGTTGGCACTTCCTCTCCAATTCGAAGGAACGCCTCCGCCCTTGAAACCGAAAGGTGTGATGGACAGGATGAGCGAACTAGGGGTCAAAGCTGGTAATTGGAAAGAGACGAGAAAAGAAAGAAGGAACGAAGAACGGAGGAGGATGTTGAAGAGGTTGGACGAGGAGACATTGGAGAATGGTGGAAGTCGTTTGAATCTGGGATCTAGCTTTGTCAGAGATTTGGGAACTCGAGGGGGTTCTAGTACCGATTTAGCGGGGAGAGGTCATGACAACACTTCAGGGAATTCTGGTGGCCCGGAAACTCAAGGAGGAGGCTTCAGCTTCAAAAAATGGCTTCCCGAGCTACGGAATATTTCGATGAACGTTGGATGCAGTTGGAAACCGAACGAGAGAAATTTGCTCGAACTCGAAACAACGTTGGCAGGAGAGGACTGCTCAGTCCCGTCCTTCGCCCATGCAAAGAAAAGTCGCTGAACAGGATTTATTGGAACGTTGGGCTACGGATAAGGTGTTATGGATCGTCATGATGAATAAGGATAATGATGAGCAGATTGAGATTGCGGAAAGTCTTGATGACGAGGAACGGGTTGACGAAGAGACTTGGAGAATGGAGATGATACATGAGGGGGAAGAATTACGAGAGGAAAGGGAAATTTTGGAAGAACACGGAGACGACACCAGCTCAAATAGGAGAGGTACAGTAAAATAGGGGAAAGTGATATTGAATTGGATAGTATACTACAGATGGTGTTGACGAAAATGGAACAGTTATCAATGTATAGGAAAGAAGGGAACATTGTATAAGTACATCTAATGGGAGCAAAAACAGGCAAAAGAGAAAGAAAGAAAGGAGATAAAAGGGAGATATTTGGTTAGTACAAAGAGTCATTTCGGGAGAGGCGAGCCCCAAACGCGCAAGTGACGAGGTACGAGCGACTCTGTCCATGTCATGCTGAATACTGTCCAAGCGCAACCGCAACCCCCCTCCAATACACATAAGAAATCCTTTCGCAGAGTCAAAACTGGCGCTTTAATGATGTAGCAAACCCGCTCCCGTCATTTTCCGAGAACAAACCCGAGGCGGCTGGTCATGAGACCGTTCATGGTTGAAAACCGTAGCCAGAGCATCGTCCATAGAAGTCTCAGACCAGTCATTCTCATAAGTAACAGTAGCACTTTCGGGGACTGCTGGAGCGGAGTGTGACTTCTGCCAATTGCACCTCACTCGGTGTGTTTCTTCGGTAACCCCGGGACCTGGGGAACTTGAGTCATTGAGAGTGTCTCCAGAACCCGCGGGTGGAAGAACATCACTTGCAACTTGAAGTAGGGAGGTTTGAGAGCCGTGGGGGTGGGAGTCGGACTCCTCCTGTTGGGTTTCTTCTTCTGCGCCCTTTTTTTGTTCCTTTTCAAAGATTCCCTGAATGTCAAGCTGCACATTGTCATCTAAAAGGTCCATGACGAAACGATGCACATGTTTGTGGAACTCCTGCATCTGCTCAAAAGTGATCAAACCTTTCAATTCAGCGAAACGTTCCCAGAGATAGGCTTTCGTTTACAACTTTTAAATTAGCTCCCTTTGCTTACTTCCGTATGTAAAGCAAGCAACACTCACCTCCACCTCAACAAGTTCCCACTTATCCATACTCAAAGTCTTGGAATCCTTTCGAACAGAAAACGCTCCCAGATACGCGTACGCGGTACAGCCGTCTGGAGTCTGCCCATATTCATGAAAGACAAGGGATTTGACGCTCGCCCATTCAGTGTTGTGCAAATCCTCGAGGACTTCTTGATGTTCCAGAACACATTCGGCGGAAGGGTGGAAATAAGCACACATCTTTTTTTCACCAATTTGTTCAGGCCATTGGTCGGAAGGGACAACATAGTCATCCACCTGAATGAGGAAGCTTTGGAGTTTTGTTTTGGTCGAAAGCTAAGCGCACGGAGGTTAACAAGCATTTAAAGATGGCATTAAAAAAAGCACTTACCCAGTCGATTTCCTCTTTGGTGTAGAACTTTTCTGGGACATGGGCACCTGCAGCCATTTCGTTAGTGTCTATAGCTTTGCCGGGAACGGAGAACAAAAGACTGTAATCGTGTTCTGGGACGAGAGCGTCATCAAAGCGTAGATGAGAACCTTCTTCGACCAGCGGAGAGGTCCTCTCTGGTTGATGAGCCGCTTCTCCTGGCCGGGCAATGGGCGAGTCATCAACAGTGTTCATTTGAGCAATATCATCCGACCCAGTGGGAGAGCTTTGCAAGTTTGCGGTAGTTGGGACCTAATAAATACAGGGTAAGCCTATGTTTTCGTACCGGAGGTTGTCATACAAAGCGTACCGATACATTTTCATTTCCAGTGTCAGGCTCGTAACAATTTCCGTTGACGACTTCGTCTCTGTTCCCGTTCGTATCAAAGCCCTTGGAGGAAATAGTATTGTGACCGTCGGGCATGGGCTCCTTGTCAGTACGTCTGGCAGAGGTGGAGCTGTTTTCAGGGCCCGTACCCTCTCCGACCGGCAGAGAGGAAGCTGACCCCGACTGAGAGACATTCAACTCTGAGTCTCTCGGAAGGCCGTCAGTGGCATTGCATAACGAGTTGTTCTTGCTAGCGTTCATTGTATGTTCTTAAGGTCGCGTCGAGATGATAGCAGACAACGCAGTTGACGACTTGGGACTGGGTGGGTGAGGAAGGCAAATTGAAGAGTGAGATTGCGAGAGAGAAAGTGACAGACTCTGCCCGTTTTTATAGCTCAGCTAGGATCCAGTACTGTAGCGAACAATGCACAACTCACCGAGTCCACTCGACCACACGTCCTGGATCAACGAATAATACCTGTACCATTCTAATAATACCTCGGTGTCGAAATGTGTCCCGTGTGGTCTCTCCTGTGGCATACCGACCGCTTACGAAGGCTTTTGTAACAAGTTGTGGTCCAAGCTTGCATTGTTCTTGACTATTGACCCACGGACCACAATAACTCGAATTGGGAATCATCAACCCAAGCTGTATTTGTACAAAAATTCGACATTGCCTCACGATTCTTGAGTCCGAGTCGTCTTCAAGGTTGTGGCCATGGGGAAGTACTTGGAACTTGGAAGTACATCGAGAGAAGACACTTCAACATGCGCACGTGAGTCGTGACTAGGCTCTTCTCCGCTCGCAGAGTCGCATGTCTCCGACATCTGGAATTTCAGCAGACATTTCGCGGTGGCAAGGGCTGTACTGTGCACATTCGTAATTCTTTGTTGACCCGATCAGTAACCTTCAAGATGTGCAGGGTTTCTCCTTGCTAAACTCTCGATGAGAACTTCAATTCGAAAATTCTTCACTAAGTACAACTGGCGCTCTAAGCCGACGGGCTCCCGTGTTTTTCCGAGAACGAACCCGAGGCTGGTCATGAGACCGTTTACTTATTATGGCTGAAAACCGTCGTCCATAGGGATCTCAGACCAGTCATCCACGACCATCACACCCCTTCACCATGACCTTTCTAATCTTCTCTATCTACATCCTCTCTGATCCACCCTATACACACCTCTCAAATGATACAAATCGAATAGCCCACGTGCCCTGCGGTTCAGGACTGCAATGGTCCGCAACGACCAGACCCACAACCGTCATCACACCACTCACCACGACCTTTCTTCTTCTATCTACATCCTCTCTACTCCAACCCTTACCTGCCTTCAAACGAGAGACAGCCATACGGCTTAGACTCCTTTCATCACTTAGGATCCTCCGAAAATGCCGAACAAACAAAGCGAGAAACCCTTCGTACAACCAGGTGAATCTCTCAACGACTTTCTCCGGTCCTTTTGGCAGCGTCAAATTGACTCGGCAGAGAACGAGATAATAGACTATAAACATCCTGTATTACCCCTCGCCAGGATAAAAAAGGTTATGAAGACAGATCCCGATGTCAAGGTGCCAAGTATGTGTTCGTTGTTCTTTTTTCTTGATCGACTTCCAGTCTGAAGGGGCTGGCTAAAAGAGGTTTTATCAATCTTGAATAGCATGCTGACCGTTTTGACAGATGATTTCAGCAGATGGTGAGTTGGTGTCTTTTTTTTTTCTCGTCTGCGACAATTTTCAAACGATGATGGGTTTTTTCTACTCGTCAAACAGTACCTATTTTGCTATGTAAAGCATGTGAAAGTACGTCCATTTCGATCCATTTTTACTCGAATTGATGTTAAAGCTGATCTCAACTCCCCGCTCTACCCTTATACCTCTCAAAAAAGTCTTCATACCCAAATCACCTCCCGTACCTTCATTATATCCGACTCTAACAAACGACGCACACTCTCCCGCTCCGATATCACCGCTGCCGTATCCAAATCTGATCGATTCGATTTCCTCCTCGACATCGTACCTAGGGATATAGGCGGGATGAGAAAGAGGGAGATTGGAGATGGGTCTAATCAGGGAGTAGGAGGAGGAGCTGGGCCCTCTGGGTTTAATGGAGGTGCTGCCGGTGGTGGTAATAGTGGTGTTGGTAACGCTTCTGGGTCTGGACAAGTGGGACAAGCGAAAACGGAGGGATTGGAAGGTTTACAAACGTTTGATGAAGAGGGTAGGAACGTGGATGGAAGAAGAATGGTGAATAGGTCGGGAGATGTACTTGAAGAGGTAAGTATGAATGTTTTTTTCCTTTTTCTTTTGTCTGTTGGCTCCTCGTTCTCTGTTCTCTGTTCTGTTATTTTTTTATCTTTAGTCGTTTTGGTTTTGACCATCGTCATTTTCAACAGCTGGAACTCCTTCTCGAAAAACTGCGAAGGCGCTGCTGGTTCATCAGACGTCGTTGATTCTGCACAGTATGTAATAGACCACGTATAGTCCCAATAAAATAATTATGGATAAGTATCTTGGCTGCTCACTGATCATAATCGAATAGAATCTCAGTTGTTTCTTCCTTCTTTGTCTCCGCACTGCAATCATACCAATATCCATTTTTGCAACTTTATTCATGACTGTACCAAATTTTCATAACAAGTGTATAAGCTGTGAGATGCGCACAGACTTCGCTAAAAGAGAGCAGTCGCACTGAGCATTGAATATCCATCTGCAACTGGAGTGCATCTCGTTAGTTTTCTTTATGGTTCCATGGCTTTACTCTGTTAGTTCTCGCCGACTTGCCATTACCATCATTGTCTGTCAAGACTACAGTATGCACATAACCACCCGCTCCACAATAGCATATACTAATTGACACAACGGTCCAGGTCCCAGCCAACGTCAAAATGTCGAATGGTCCCATCCACGACTCTGCAAAACACATCCTCCCAATATATGCGTCACCTTTCCCCTGGTTCCCTTTCTTTTCTGTTTTGCCTACCCCTACCCTTTTTCTTCTTACAAAACCAAAACGATTGACACCACGAGCACAATTAAACTGTCATCTTCCCCGCTGTTATGGACATTGGAATACAAGGAGCGAGAGCGAGAGCATTACTGCTATCCCTCATGGTCACAGATACCGGTTGTTTCTCGTATACATTGATGCCCCACGATGCGTTCTTTGATTTGATTTTGTTAGTGTCCAAGTAGATAAAGGGTATCCAAAGTAATGAAAAAAAAAGTATACTCGAAACTCAGCTCAAAATTACTCGGTTCCTTTAATCTATCAGCACATATACCGGGACATCTGTTGGTCGCGTACGAGTTGTCTGCCCAGTCGCCGCAGAAAGTTATGTCTTTGGGGGGAAAAAGCGAAAAGAAAGCAAACATAACGAAAACATTATGTTATTAGCGTTCTCATTATCATAGAAAGAAGGAAAATAACACATTGATGTAGGAAAAGGAAAGTCTCCCGGAGAGGGTGAGAAGGTGAGAAGGGTAAAAGAAAGACTCCACAAAGACAATCGAATGGTTTACGAAATTCTTTATCGGATCACAACCTCCAGGTTCAAGAGCGGCTACTGGTGAACCCCATTGCGAAGGGCTCGGAGTACCGCGGACAATGTCTGCTGGAACGGCAGCACGGAAAAAGGACCCTGTGTTTACTTGTGAAGAGGTGAAGAGGGAGGTGGGAGGTGAGGGGGTCAAGGTTCCAGTTCACCGGAAACCAAGGATAAAAACAGCGAAATATATACAAAATTGGAAGGTAGAACCAAAAAAGAAACGCACAAACAGTGGTCCCATTCTCATCCTACTTCACCGTGAAAGCGCCTTCACCTTGTAAAATTGAAGTCCTCTCCATGCGAAACCCGACTCCATTCTTGTACGCCGTAACCTGCGTTAGGAGGGATTGTTCCGTCGCTGTTGTTGTTGTTTTGACCGTTGCTTTTGCTGATATTATCAGAAAAAAAATAGGATCGGTGAGACTGAGATGAGCGAAGTTGAAAAGACTTTGGAAGGATTGTATCTAATACTCACGACCACGGCACCGGTGAAATCGAAATCTGGAGTCAAGAAACATCCAGAACCTGTATGCCAGGTAAGTTGGTATATTCGTTGTCATAGACCCGTTCGAAGACTCCATCGAGGATATCGATTTCGCCAGTCTGTTGATGCACCGTCCAACAAACGAAGTCATCAGTCCCTTTTGGAAAAGGAAAAATAAAGAAAAAGTAGGGAAAGACGGAAGGAAGAAAAGATAGAAAGAGGGAGCGTGAAAGGGAGAAACTCACAAAAAGGCATTGACCTCTGCCAACAGTCCACCAAGCGGACCAGATCGCACATCCCCAGGGTGCTCGGTTAATATCGAGGATGAAGAGTCTCGATATTCGTACGCTGGTGAGGAAATCGGAAAAAAGGGATAGGACCGTTTGGAACAGAACGGAGCTCCCGAGTCCCCGCTTAGAACGGGAAACAAGGAGAAGGTAATGAAAACCAGAAATAGGGACGGGAACAGAAACGGGAAGAGGGATAGTCATAGAAAGATATACATAGAAATAGAGATAGTGCTCTGAGTTACAAGGAACGGCCAACAGCCAACAGCGGGAGAAACTGAACGAACGGTGAACAACTCGACGTACCTATTCCTGAACTCCCCATCGGCCAACCAAGTTGTATCATCACCCTTCACATGAACACCGTTCCATCCTGGACGTACGCGAGGCAGTTGTAGGGCAAAAGATTTGTTGACGTAACTGCGGATACTCAAAAAATAAAAGGATCGAGATCGGATTCGAGAGACGCATGTATCTTTGTGGAAAGGAGGGAAGGGAGAGGTCGAGGCCAGGGCTTACTTCACTGTCCCACTAAAACGACCAAGAAACGTCAGTTAAAGTCAAGTGAAGAGCAAAAGAAAGAACGCACTGTGTAGGATCTTCATCTGCGAAAAAGTTGAACCAACTGGATTTTTTTATGGAAGTCAGCATTTCATCCCAAGCGACGACTAGAGAATCAACGAGCAAAGGAGAGAAACGCACTCGAAGAAGGTATCCCCTGAGTATTCATCTTGTGATAGACAAACAAAGAACGAGCCATTTGGGTACTGGACGTATGCAATGAGGTCTCTTGTTTCAATTTGTGGTGAAAAGGAAGAAGAGGACAGGTTGCCGAGTGAAGGGGAAATCTACGGATGACGCAATCGTGCGGTGCATTTGCAAGCAGAGTAGAGCGAGGACGGACACTGGGAGGTTGTGGAAGTGCATGACTTATGAGTGTTGTGTCGTTTGTGTGGATCGTTAACAAGAAGAAAAGTCGTTTAAATGCGGTTCTGGCAGTAGTGGTAGTGTTGATGTCATAGTGGTATGAAGACTGGAAGAGGAAGAACAAAGACCTCAATCAACGCTCATGGTACGAGTCTCGGAGTCAAGAGGAAGAGCCTGGAAGAGCCGAAAACGTGTTGGCCTGTGTGGAGATCTAAGACGAGCTGGTTGATTTTTACGTCAGCGCCATCGGCAGCATTAACTCGTCATCGCACGCGCGTAGACTGCGATACTTCAAAAGGGCCATACGCTTTCTGAGTTGGAGTTCTCGAAGCCTCGATGCGGATTAGCTCTGGATTATCACCACGATGCCCATCACTTTTGTTTAGTCTATATTAGTAAAAAGACAATTTAACCTTTAACTTTAAGCAAAGGCCGTGGTTGTCAACGTTTGAGAACGTTGCACGGCATACTTACTATGCGATTTACGGTTTACCAATGCCATTGACCCTTCCTTGGTTAGTTTGGGGTGCCGAGGTTGACAGCCTGGAAGAATAATAAGAGCCCGCTCACGTATAGAGGAGCGAAGAACTTTGGACAAGTCATAATGGTAGCCTTCGAAGTCGTCAACCTCGCGCAATTAAACCACGTGGTCGATGCAACTGTGCTTGCTGCAAAATTATCATCGAGAGCGCTAAGTAAAAATGATGAAACGTACCCTAATTATCGCGTGGTCCCCTTTCAAAGGCCAAATTCATCCCCGAAAGCCCAGGAAAATATTCCGGACCATATGAATATACTTAATACTAGGTAAGTACTAGCAACGTCGTTTTTTTAGTGACAAGTTAAGAAGGGACGTTCAAGCATTGTGGTCAATGGTCATCTTCTCAAAGCATGGTGCTAAAGGAAGGTTTTTTCTCTTTCCCTTTCTAAATTTGGGTGGAGGCGGTCAAAAAAGTGATCCTCGCAATGAAATTCAAGCTCTTAGTGTAAAACCGATTAATACCAACTACGGATTTTGCGCTTTTGGACTTACGTAGGCTTACACATGAAGAGTCACTTTTTCAGTGCCTTTTTACTTGATATTTTTGTCTTTTCTTTCTTTATAAGTCAATTATTTTTATTTCTTTCAAATACTTCCTCAATTATAAACACTGGCTGACACGAATCATTGAATATTTATCTGACTATATCATAGGCTTCAACGGGACAACACCTGTGCCTTTTGCCCCTATGTTTACACTAATATCTTGAATATACCTCCAGTAACTTTGACACAAAAGTTGACGTGATCCAGTTCTGACAAACCTTGCTGTATGACAGAGATGGAGATGCTCTTATATAAATCTGAATTTGTGAAATACTCGATTGTTATTTGGTTTGAAATAGAAAACAAGTTTTATAAAAAAAAATGCCATGGTAAAAAAGAAGAGTAACGAAATGGAAAGCAAGTATACTCATGATGTTGAAAGGCATTTAATATATCATACTATCTTAACAAACTGTTTTTGAAACATATCAAGCATCAGCCCAAGCCTCAGTCCACTTTTTGCCAAAAGCAAAATTACTCCAATGTACTTTAATGGCAGGATTTTCGGCATCTGGAGGAATTGTTAGGGATTGTCTGGTATCCTTAAAACAACCTCTGAGCTGTTGTGGTAGCCAAAGGATCTGGTCTGAGGGGCATTGAAGTGAGTATAACCAGCCTTCAGAGTCAATACCACAAGGGTGGTCCGGTGGAGAATGTACATATGAGACATCATGTTTTGATAGGTCAGACTGGATCACGGTAAGATTATCTGCAGAGGAGGACAATTCCAAGCCATTTAAATCTGGGTGGCAGGTGACTGATGTGCCTGAGACAGTATGGCCCTGGCCCATGGGCTGTACAATCTGAGAGTCCCATATCCTGATTGTTTTGTCAAGGGATCCAGAAACTATGTGTCTGCTGTCTGGAGAGTATGCCACTGACAAAACATAGCCAGTATGGCCCTGCAGAGGTTGGCCTACAAGCTGCCCAGTCTGAGAGTCCCATATCCTGACTGTCTTGTCATATGATCCAGACACTATGTATCTGCTGTCTGGAGAGTATGCCACTGACCAAACACTGCTAGTATGGCCTTGCAGAGGCTGGCCCACAGGCTGTCCAGTCTGAGAGTCCCATATCCTGACTGTGTTGTCAGAGGATCCAGACACTATGTGTCTGTTGTCTGGAGAGTATGCCACTGAGCTCACTTCATTAGTATGGCCCTGCAGAGGCTGCCCTACAGGCTGTCCAGTCTGAGAGTCCCATATCCTGACTGTATTGTAAGAGGATCCAGAAACTATGTGTCTGCTGTCTGGAGAGTATGCCACTGATGTAATCCTGCCAATAATGCCCCGCAGAGGCCAGTCCACAGGTTGTCCAGTCTGAGAGCCCCATATGATGACTGTCTTGTCTTCTGATCCAGACACTATGTGTCTGCTGTCTGGAGAGTAGGCCACTGACCTAACCCAGTCAGTATGACCCTCCAGCAGCTGGCCCACAGGCTGTCCAGTCTGAGAGTCCCATATCCTGACTGTCTTGTCAAAGGATCCAGACACTATGTGTCTGCTGTCTGGAGAGTATGCCACTGAGAAAACACCATTAGTATGGCCCTGAAGAGGCTGACCCACAGGCTGTCCAGTCTGAGAGTTCCATATCCTGACTGTGTTGTCATCTGATCCAGACACTATGTGTCTGCTGTCTGGAGAATATGCCACTGAAAAAACTCTGCCAGTATGGCCCTGCAAAGGCTGGCCCACAGGTTGTCCAGTATCAGAGTCCCATATCCTGATGGTTTTGTCTTCTGATCCAGAGACTATGTGTCTGCTGTCTGGAGAGTATGCCACTGACCTAACCCAATCAGTATGGCCCTGCAAAGGCTGATCCATAGGCTCTCCAGTCTGAGAGTCCCATATTCTGACTGTCTTGTCCAATGATCCAGATACTATTTGTCTGCTGTCTGGAGAGTATGCCACTGATGTAACACCGTCAATATGACCCTGCAGAGGCTGGCCCAGAGGCTGTCCAGTCTGAGAGTCCCATATCATGACTGTGTTGTCTACTGATCCAGACACTATGTGTCTGCTGTCTGGAGAGTATGCCACTGATAAAACACTGCCAGTATGGTCCTGCAGGGGTTGGCCCACAGGCTGTCCAGTCTGGGAGTCCCATATCCTCACTGTGTTGTCATCTGACCCAGACACTATATATCTGCCATTTGCAGAGTATGCAACACAATGTATCTCACTTGAGCAGTGCATTATTTTGACTGCCCCTAACCAATTCCTCAGATGCCCTTCTTTATCTATCTTGACAACCTTTTTCAAATGTTTTTTCAGTATTTGCATCCCATCTACCTCTTGCAAACTTGATGCAATGGCTAGAGCTGACACATATAGATGTGGAGTGCTTCTGTTTATTGCTGGAAAATACCAATCTATGACACCCTGCATTTGATTTAGAACCTGCTTAAGCTCTCCCAACTGATCAAAAAAAAGAATTAAACCTTTGTCCATGTATTTGCCATAAAACACTTACATAATGTAGTTCAGCCCATCTTCTAGCATTTTCAAATGATTCATTATATGTATGCAACTTCCCCATCAAACTTAGACATTCTATCCAATATATCAACCACTTTTGTGTCCCAAATTTCATCACTTTATCTTTAAAGGCAATCATGTCAGAAAAATCATTTGTCTCCACTATATGATTGCTCCAATACAAACAGCAATACTGTAACTGGGGTGAGATAAGCTTCTTGACCCTTTGATCAATTGAAGAATCAACTACATCTAAGTTTTGCAAATATGATGTCTCCAATTTACACATATTGAATTTAAGCTCAGATGTCAACACTTCTATGCACATTTTTGAGACTATCATATGAGCATCCTTTTGGTTTATGAACCACCTTTGAAACTCATTTTTACTATTCCCCAAAATCAGAAATTCTCTGAAGGATAAGTGACTGTGAATCTTTCCATCTTGATCATATATTATCACTGCACTAAGGTACTGCAAAACTCTTTCAGTGATAACAAAGGATATATTCTCAACATTCAGCAGCTGTGCCAATGTTTCCTGGGACATAGGTTCTATAGCAGCTACAAGGACACTCATCACAGTTTTGAAATATCTGCAGTTATCCTCAGCAGAAAAAGCTTCTTTTAATACAATGTCATATAGTTCATAAAGCCCTTGATAGGGGCTTTCTGTTTTTCCTCTTGCTTTTTCAGTCCCAAGAATGACATTCATCCTACCCTTCATGTCCATTCCTTCTCTTATAAAGTTTAGAGCTGTAACAATCCATATGAAAAGGCCCTCAGCCTTTGTCACCAGCTTGCTTATTTCCTCAGAAGTAAGTTCAGATTCCAAGTCTGATTTGATCAACAACTCAATGTCTGATCTAGTGTCATAATCCTTTGTAAGATCAAAAATGGCAATAGATGGATGTTTCAAAGCCGTTTGAATATCAGAATATGGCCGACTAGTAACGACCAGTCTCAGCATAGATACTTCATTGCAAAGGTCCATCAAGCCTTTTAGCAATTTTCCTCGCTCAACTTTTGTCCCCCATTCATCAAGGCCATCAATAATTATCATGACAGTGTTCTTAATTGTAAACCCCTTTTTGACTTTAGCTGGAGCTAAGAATATCTTGAGTTGGTCTTGCAGTGGCAATGCTGGAGCCTTCAGAGATGGATCTCTCTTGAAAATATCCAGTAGAATGTCTCCATATCCTGGGCATGTGTGTGCCAAATAGTAACAGATTGTTGGCACTAACAAAGATAATTTGCTAGTCTCTTCACCCTTGACACAGTGAAAAGTCAATGCAAGGGAAACACTGCTCTGTAGATTCTCTCTGACTCTTGCAGCTAGAGAGACTGCGACTGCACTTTTACCAGTACCAGCAATGCCAGAAATCCAAGCAACTTTCTGTTTATTGCTGACAGTCCATTCTTCCAGATCTTGAAGTAACTGTGTTCTGGTTCCCTCCTTGCAGTCATATGTTTTCTGTGCAGGATTTTCAATGGGACCCAACCTATCTTTTAGGGTAGCAAATTGGGTCTCATCTGATAGTAGAATAATTAGAAATATAATTTCTCACTTTAGAAATACTTACTATAGTAGTTGTTGAGATCTCCCCCAACATTGTTTATTTTTGCATACCTAAAGTCATTACCTGAGGTACACCCAAAAAACTGAGACTGCTGGCCTATAAAATTTTTATCGGCAACTTGTAGAGTAATCATACTCTTTCCACCTACCTGGTAGACCCTGACCTTGGCTTCTGATGCTAGTCAGAGCACCTTGATCATTTTCTGGTGGGCTGACCATCCTTGTTCCTGCTGGATTCTGACTTTCACTGTTTTCAAGGTTGGTTACAACACCTGAATTGTTTTGAGATAGAATATTCATTCTTGTTTCAGCAGTAACACTGTTGTTGTTGTTGTCTATTAATGATTTATCAGCGAGTTAAAAAAAAATAATATTACCTCCACCTACCAGGTGAATCCTGACTCGGACCCCAATTTTCAGTCTTAGTCTCCCCAAAGCCAGTAATGGTATCTAGATTGTTTCCTTGTAGGCTTGTTCCAGAAGTGACACTGCTGTCTTTGGTTTTGTACCCAAGAAATGCATTCAGCCCGTGCTCCCAAGTCTGTTTGTTGTGATGCATGGCGGATGTCGAAGCAAGAGAACAAATTGTAAAGTTATCCAATTGCACGTGAGGATTAGATAATGCTGTATGGGAAACCTTAATTCTCAACTCCAAACCTTGAAAACTCTGCCTCGTGTCGTAGCCATCTGAATTAAAATAAGATCACAGTATTTTGGTCCTTCTCATGTCTTCTTTTCATCATGTGTCCATTTTGTCTCGGTCCAAGCTCTCCCCTTCATGTTTTCTTACCATAGTCGGACTGCTTTTTGTTGATGTACCTATGTATTTTTCCATCTCCCAATTGCCATGCTCCAGTCCTCCCAAAAGGAACGGCGACCATTGCTCTGGAACCAAAAATCAAACAAAACATCTGCTAAAAACACGCGGCCGTAGATCATGGGATAAACGCTATTGAGCAAGCTCTCAAAAGCTTAGCCTCAATCTTTACTGCGATCCAAAACTACGTCAAAAAATTTACTGCTCTGGACAACGGGACTTCTCATGACGAGTCGGTGTTCATGAAGGTGACTAGATAAATAGATTAACTCTCGCTGGTGGATTCCAAATCGGGTATTGGCACTACAGTACTCAATGTATGCCTGCCCTCTACTTTGTCAAGGGGGGACGACCAAGTTTGCCTTTGGACAGGCGAAGCTGAGAGATTTGATCAAGAAATTTATGAAACACCGGGACCAGACTCCGTGATCAATACAATGTCGTTTGATTTGTTTTTCCTCTTCTCTCCTCGACTGTCCGTCGTATGGGGTTGCTTGGGACATGCATTCACATCTTTCTCTGTGAAAAACCATTCACTTGGTATTTGCCTCGTAGTAAGTACAATAAAACTTGTATCAGTTCTCTTGTCATGAAAATGCACTTATTATCGACTCTCACTCGAGAATATCCAACTATGGTACATATACAATGCTATGTTACCTCACCCCACATGCCAAAGTGACAGTATAACAAATTTCAAGGAGAATTACGAGAGGAAAGGAAGAACACGGAGAGGATACCAGCTTAAGATAGGGGAGATACGGTAGAATGGGGGAAAGTGGTATCGAATTGAGATGGAAATGGAACAGTTATCAATGTATAGGAAAGAATGGAGCATCGTATACATCCATTGGGGCAAAAGTGGATAGACAGAATCGTTTCAGGAGAGGGGAGTCCAAAGGCCCAAGCACACAAGTGACGAGGTACCAGCGACTCTGTCCAGGTCATGCCTAATACTCTGTCTAAGCGTAACCGCAACTGCCGGAATGGGATCTTGGATGACGAGTTGCAGATGAATATTTGTACATGCTTGGCATAAGCTTTCGGTCTGCGCAGAGTAGAAACACAACACGAACCATCTTTGGCAATGGAACGACCTCTCAGAGTCACTCGGACCTGTCCACCTTCCGCAAAGTCAAAACTGACGCTTTTAATGACGTAGCCTGTGTTCTTCCGAGAACGAACCCGAGACAACTGGTCATGGAATCGTTTACGGCTGGAAACCGTCGTTCATTATCATAGAAGCCTCAGAGAACCATCCTACTATTCACCACAACCTTTTCTAATCTTCTCTATCTACGTCCTCTCTGATCCAACCCTTACCCACCTTTCAAATGATACGAATGGAACAGCCCACGTGCCCTGCAGTTCGGGACTGTGATGGTCTGCAACGACCAGACCCACAACCGTCATCACACCATTCACCACGACCTTTCTTCTTTTATCTACACCCTCCCTACTCCAACCCTTACCCGCCTTTCAAGCGAGAGACAGGCACACGGCTCCTTTCATCACCTAGGATCCTCTCAAAATGCCACACAAACAAAGCGAGAAACCCTTCGTACAACTAGGCGAACCTCTCAATGACCTCTCTCCGGTCCTTTTGGCAGCGTCAAATCGACTCAGCGGAGAACGAGACGATGGACTATAAACATCCTGTTTTACCCTTCGCTAAGATAAAAAAGGTTATGAAGATGGATCCTGATGTCAAGGTGAGTACACATGCTCGTTGCTTTTTTCTGGATCGATTTCCAGTTCTGGCTAAACGAGGTTTTATCATACTCTCCAATGGCATGCTGATCGTTTTGACACATGATTTCAGCAGATGGTGAGTGCCTTTTTATCTCTTTTTTTCGTCTACGACGATTTTCAAACGATAATGGGTTTTTTTACTCGTCAAACAGCACCTATTTTGCTATGTAAAGCATGCAAAAGTACGTCCATTTCGATCCGTTTTTTACTCGAATTGATTTTAAGCTGATCTCAACTTCACCGCTCTGCCCTTATATCTCCCCCAAAAAAAGCCTTCATATCCGACTCCCGCACCTTCATCATATCCGACTCTGACAAGCGACGCACACTCTCCCGCTCCGATATCGCCGCTGCCCTGTCTAAATCTGATCAATCCAATTTCCTTCTCGACATCGTACCTAGGGATATAGGCGGGATGAGGAAGAGGGAGATTGGAGATGGGTCTAATCAGGGTGTAGGAGGGGGAACTGGACCTTCCGGGTTCAACGGAGGTGCTGCTAGTGGTGGTAACGGTGACGCAACTGGGTCTGGACAAGTTGGACAAGCAAAAGCGGAGGGACTGGAAGGTTTACAAGCGTTTGATGAAGAGGGTAGGAATGGGGATGGAAGAAGTCTGGTGAATAGGTCGGGAGATGTACTTGAAGAGGTGAGTGTGAATCTTTTCTTTTTTCTTTATTTTGTCTGTTGGTTCCTCGTTTCCTGTTCTCTGACCGTCTTCGTTTTCAACAGCTGGAACTCCTTCTCGAAAAACCTCATGGACTGCCAGGCGCTGGTTCATCAGACGTCGTGAGGCTTTCCTAGTTACCTAAACTTCGGAAATTCCGTTACGACGGTAGTTGGGACGAGGTAGATATATAAAACCAAGATGTATGTATATACTTACTATGACAGACTCACGACCGGGTCTTTTTCTTTTTACGCAAGTCGAAGAGAGAAGTATCTAAAATCAAGATGTATGTGTATACTTACCATGACAGACTCACGGGTCTTTTTCTTTTTACGCAAGTCGAAGAGAGAAGCGTCACTAATTAAAACTAACCGTTACCGCGATTTCGGAATGCGTCATACACAACCAAGAACACGCCTTCGTATAGTATCACAACGATCATATTAACCCATGTGGTTATCTTGTCTATGGGTATTCCGTATCGCAAGTTTCGATGGGCCGTCACCGCATTCATCATGGCCGAATGTATCGTAGTGTAAAGGACAAAATCGCTAAAAAAAAAAAAACTAAAACATCGCCAGCGTCATTTTTGCATCAAGGTACTTCCTGTTAAAGCCGGCGTTCAAATCCAAGACGTGCAACGTTCAGTTCTTGGACCGAGTAGACTCCATCCTCCTCTTCCTCTCCACCTTCATGTTATCTGACACCAATTTTGATTCTTGGAGTTTTCTACTACTGCTTTCATCGACCTTCACCCCTCTTAGAGATATGTGAGTTCCGGACTCTTTGACTGTCCCGATTCAGCACTTTAGCGGACTATAATGAATTCTTGTTTGAAATAATAACTTAAGCTGTTCGGACTTGAACTTTATTGCTGTGTACATGTACGCGGCTATGCGTGATACCTATGAAGTGACATTTAAACCATAGTAAGTATGAAACCAGCTCCTCACATTGGGTGCAAGCCTCGTGGCCTTTGCATCCCAGTCACATTGTAGGTATGTCTTTCTCTCTCTCTCTTGAGAAGTCCAGTCAATAGATTCCTCTTTCTCGTCCTCCCTTTTTTACATCTGCATAACATTTGCAGGGCATGTATGTGAGGTCAAGGAGACCTGTCAATAGTCTTTAACACACAAAGGCTGGGTTTGCACCCAATGTTCCAGCATCGCAAAAGAAGAACGTAGTTACTTGTCGCCAACGAACCATTATACGTACTGTACATATATTCCTTTCTGAATGATCCACCCGCTGATATTGTACTACTTAGAGACTATCATTGATATCCCGTTGTATCGTTTGATATGACCGAGGCTGCCGTGGAGTTGCAGGGCTATGCCAAGTGGTCAGTGGGTGAGACGGTTCTGGCTGTTACCTATATCACAGAGAAGGGCTGCTTTAGAGATTCAGAGTCGCTACGCATATGGAAGTGGGGTCACCCTCACTTTGGATTCGAAATTCAATTATATGAATCCGAGTTGTAGTAAGCATGTCAAAATTCTTGTCGAACTTTATGAGGATATCAGTCGTTTTGTGAAGTATTGCCTATGGGGAAACGCCTGAATTGTCTGTTTGTACTGACGGCGAAAGAAGGCCAGACTATCGGATTTAATCGCTCAATGATGCAGAGCTCCCATAAACTCTCGTTAAGTAAGGCTCCGCACGATAAGGAGTAAAAAAACGTGTATGAGGAGGATAAAAACGAGCATGCAACCTAGCTGATTTCACCATTGCTCTGATCTCTTTTCTTTTTTGTTTGTCTACTAGTCAGCATGGAAAGTAGATCAATAGAGGAACCCCTATCAGATTTATTCTCTCGTTTATATCAAGAGAACCTTGTTAATGTAGGTTCCTTTTATTAACTATTCCGTGAAACAGAATGGCTTAAAATTCGATGGGCTGATGTTTTATTTAGTACCTTTTGCGTGCGTCGTTCTGGGACCTACATGTCTTTGCAATACGATGTTTGACACATCATAATTTTTTCTCTTTTCTTACAGTCTCATCAAGCACATTACTGATTTATGATTACCTGTTGAATGTCCAAGAGGAGAATGAACTTATCTGGTCGTCCAAATGGACCTGGATGAAAGTTTTGTATATCATTCAACGCTACATCCCTCTGGGGGATACCGTGGTTCTCCTTTGGATAGGTTAGTTCATTGGTCACTGCTCGTAAATTAAATATTGATCAGAAGTCAATGCCAATGATTCTCTGTGTTAGCGGCGTTCAAGCCAAATCCAACTCCGGAGCTTTGTCATGGTCTCATGACTGCAAGCACTTGTAAGAAGAATCCTTGAATGATGATTGAAATTTCAGCTGATGGACCCTTTTTTCCTGGCAATCTCGAAAAGGGACCCATATATTCGGACAGATGCTTTGTGAAGGTTTGGCAAAATCTCTACCTTGTATTGATTTTAGCTCCAGTACTTATTATTATTGATTCGTCGCTATTCGTGTGGCGCAGTAATTCTAGCATTCCGCGTTTGGGCAATAGGCAAAACAAGCACTCACAAATTTAAATTCTCAATAATCCTGCCTGTATTCTTTATTATGATACACGCTCCTATGATTGCAGTTACTGGGTTATTTTCAAGGATAGATGGTAATTATTTTACCGATCGAGTCTTAAGAAGTTAACCAATGAACTTGATTTGGCTGGGCCATGGAATCGGTAATGTAGTGGATCCTACAATGGATATCAATGCTGTTCAAATTCTAGCGTCGGAATTATCCTTCTATCAGCCACGGTCAAATACTTGTATTCTCGTAAGCAGGGAGAATGTTTCGACTATTGTTTTTTATCTAAGCATAGCCTATCAAATTGGTGAGCAAAGTCACTGTATCTGTCATGCCGAAGTTGTATATGATCATTGATACCATTACAGGTATACTCGCACTCACATTTGTACCAGGTTTCTACGCATGTGAGATCTGGACCTTAATAAATCGAGCGTGACTTGATGAATTAAAACCTACAGACAGGGATCGAAAACTATCATCGATGTTCAAGGTTGTCTATCGCAATGGTAAGTACTGCTTATCAAAACAGGATACGTTATTCTGTTTTACACGGCCCATCTAAATGCTGAATTGCTTAAGGCCTCTTTGTCCATCTGATTTTCATCGGTACTTGACTTGATGATCCACCACAATAAAAATGCTAATCCCCAGAGCGCAGTTACTGGAATCTTGAATATTATTGCTCTTCTGCTTTGGACAGTGCGTTCTATGTGGAATTTTTTCTTGAACTTTTTCATCTTATTTTGATTTGATGCAGGATCACTTGTTTCGCTTTATGATAATGCCCTTCATTCGGATTGTTCATTCGATCATAACATCCCATATCATTTTACACATCAGACGACAGGCAAGAAAAAGTAATGTATTTTACCTTGAAGATGGAGAAATGCGTGTAGGAGGTTTGTCAGAATTTCTAGGTGGAGAAAATGAGCCCATTGGATCTATTCAGTTTCGGAGGTTATCTTTAGGGAGTCAAGATGGGGGCGAAGGTACTAGTGGAACTCTTGCATCAGTAGTAGATATGAGGCCGTGTCCACTGTTGCCGAGCAGGCCTACTTGAGAATTTGTGATGTTGCTCGAAAATTTGTGATGCCACTTGAAGTCTTGCAGATCCGGACTCCGACTTACCCAGAGGATCGCGTGTCTATGAAGGACACAGCCACCTGCGCAGCTTGAGTTTCTGATCAGTTCGATTTCCTGCTCGGCATCGTGCCTCGGGATATAGGTGGGATGAGGAAGAGGGAAATGAGAGATGGATCTAATCAGGGTGTAGCAGCTGGACCTTCTGGGTTTAATGGAGGGACTACTGGTGGTAACACTGGTGGTGTTGGTAATGCCGCTAGGTATGGATAAGTTGGACAAGCTCAAGTGGAGTGATTGGAAGGTTTACAAGGATTTGATGAAGAGGGTAGGAATGTAGATGGAAGAATGGTGAATAGGTCGGGAGATTCACTTGAGGGGGTGATTGTAAATGTTTTCTTTTTTCTGTCAGTTGAGTCCTTTTTTTCAGTTCTCTGTTCCATGTTTTTCTATCGCTATGTACATTCCTAACTGTCAGTCGGTGATACTTCTCTCTTCGACTTGCTTAAAAAAAAGACCCGGACGTAGGACGTTCAAACATTCTTGGATCTTATCCCGCTTAATAGACTCCCTCCTCCCCTTCCTCGTCTTATCTGACATCAATTTTGATTCTTGAAGATTTTTACTGCTATGACTTCCTGCTTAATCGGACTTGAACTTGATAACTAAGCATTGTACATGCGAAGTGATGTGTATGAACGATAAGTATGAATCCCAGTTCCTCACACTGGGTGTAAGTTCCATGGCCTTTCGCATGGGCCTTTGCAGGTCAAAGGCTGTAAGGGCCATCACTGTCAGTGACACCTTGACCTCGCAACCTGCACATACCTTGCCGTTCTTGGGCAGATGTACACCAACGCCGTGTAACGATCATAAGTATGTCTTTCTTTTTCATTCTCTTTTCGTTTTCACATCCTAATGACGGCAGGGGTCATGTGCACGTAACGCATATGAGGGGGTTGTCAACAGCAAAAGTCATCATAAAAGACCGGGCCGTGTTTTGTCGCCTTGGTCCTTACATCCTTACATGATGGAGTTGCGGGGCTATGTTGCAGAAAATTGCATATTGATAGACCGCTCTAGGCGGACTTTAGACTCCACTGTCCGGGCAGTTGTATATACAGGCACTATGGTATCAATACTCTATTCCAATATGCTTTGCCATTACATTCAATATCTATATATGGGCTTCCGGGATAGCCCATCAGAGACGTGTTGAGCCGTAGGTTGTACTTACTAGAATCGGTGAGGGTTGGACAACTTGGGGAGAGCGATTAGGTTCATTGCGACCGAAATGTTGGTTGGTAAGGTTGGATATACAAGAATTGCCGTTGGAAAATGTAAATATCCAACCTCCGCCTTAGTGGAGTAGTTTTTAGGTGGTCTGTCGATATGGAACTTGCTGTAAGTGGAGTTGCATGGCTATGTTAAGTGGAGTTGTGGGGCTACTAGTGTTAAGTAAGTGGTCAGTGAATTATTTGTTTTCTGGATGCTACCTGTCACAGATAATTTTAAGAATTCAGAGCCTCAGCTACGCACTTTGGAAAGTGGCCATATCCAATTAAAAAGTTCTCTTTAAAACTTCCGAATTGTAGCACGTCGAAATTCTTGTTGAACTTTATGAGGATATATCAATCACGTTGTAACGTGTTGTCTATGGGGAAAAGCCCCAACTGTACGGCGAAAGAAGGCCAGACTAGCGCTGGGTTATCCTTTCTTCCCGGATTTTCGAATCACTCAATGATGCAGAGCTCCCTCTCATAATGTCCCGTTATGTAACGCTCCGCAGGATAAGGGGTGAAAAATGTATATGAGGACGATAAAAACGAGCAGACAATCTACTTCCTAATCTCGCCTTTACTTTGATCCCTCTTCTTTCTCCTCTCCTATACTAGTCAACATGGAAAAAGAATCAATAGAAGAGCCCCTATCAGATTTATTCACACATTTATACAAAGAGAACATTGTTGCCGTAGGTTGCATTTCAGGACTATTCCATGAGTCTAGGTGGGTTAAACCCTGACACATTGGTATTTCTTTTAGTACATTGTAGGTGCGTTTCCCTGGCTGGATGCCAAGGCTCCAAATATTTTACAACATGACCTTTGATTCTTTGTTTCCTTTCCTTTTCTTTTTTCTTACAGTCTCATGCAGTACATTACTGGTTTACGACTACTTGCTAAGTATTCAAGAGGAAAATGAACTTATCTGGTCGTCCAAGTGGACTTGGATGAAAGTGTTGTATATCATTCAACGCTACATGCCCCTGGGGGATACCGTAACTCTCCTTTCGACAGGTTAGTTTATCTGTCACTGTCTTTCAATTAAATGTTGAACAAAAGTCGATGCAAATGATTTTCTGGGATCTCTTACCAGCGGCATTCAAACGAAATCCAACTCCGGAGTTCTGTCGTGGTCTCATGACTACAAGCACTTGTAAGAAGAATCCTTGAGCCATGACAGAAATCTGAGCTGATGGATCCTTTTTTCTGACACTCTTGCAAAGGGACCCATATGTTTGGACAGATACTCTGTGAAGGTTCGGCAAAATCTTATTGATTTTAGTTGGTATACTTACTATGATTGATTCACCGCTTTTTGCATGTAGTAATTTTAGCATTCCGCGTTTGGGCAATATGCAAAACAAGCCGCCACAAGTTTAAGCTCTCGATAAGCCTGCTTGCGCTCTTCCTTCTAACACACACCCCTATGATCGGAGTTACTGCATTGTTTTCAAGGATACATGGCAAGTATTTCAACTATCGTTTCAGGCTTGGGAAGTTAACTTGGTTTATTGGTTGGTCATGGTGATACATTAGATCCTATGAGTGTAAAACTTAATACTGCCCAAATTTTGGCCCAGGAATCATCCTTCCACCAGCAAGCTGGGAAGTTACAGCCAATTAGCTGTATCCTGTCAAGTAATGAGGAGCATATCTCGTCAATTGCTTTTTTCTTAAGCCTAGTTTATCAGATTGGTGGGCAAAGTCACTGTATCTTTTTAATGCTCAAATTGTCTATGAATCATTGATAACATTTTGCAGGAATAATCTCACTGACACTTGTACCAGGGATTCACGCATGTGAGATTTGAAGGTTCTCAAATATAGACGTGATTTGATGATTTTAAACCTACAGATAAGAATCGGAAATTTTCACCGATGTTCAAGGTTGTCTATCGTAACGGTAAGTATTGCTTATCACAGACAATACACGACTCGGATATCTTGTTTTGCATCAGCTAATCTACATGGTGAATTGTTCAAGGCCTCGTTGTAAATCTAATCTTCATCGGTACTTGACCTGATGATCGACCCACAATAAACATATTAATCCTCATAACTTAGTTACCAGAATCTTAAATATCATTTCCCTAATGCTCTGGACAGTGCGTTCTATGAACAATTTTGCTTGAGTTCATCATCTCATTTGATTTCATACAGGACCACCTATCACGCTTTATGATGATGCCCTTCATTCGAATCATACATTCAATAATAGCGTCCCATGTCATCTTACACATCAGACAACAGTCAAAAAGAGGTAATATATTCTACCTTGAAGATGGAGAAATGCGTGTAGGAGGTCTCTCGGAATTCTCAGGCGGGGACAATGAACCCATTGGATCTGTTCAGTTTCGGAGATTATCTTTAGGGAGTCAGGATGGAGGTATTGACCAGACTTCTGTTATAGAGTGACAAAGGTACTGATGGTACTCTTACACTAGTACAATCCAGCATCACATAGAACATTTTGGTATTTACTAGCACACCCTAGATCCTGTTTTACAACTAGTATATAGACAACATTTTGTAGGAGTAAAATATCACAACATGCACCTGATACTTTGGAAATATAAGCAAAAAACCCATTATTGACCAGAATTAGCTTGTTGGGACAGTTACTGATAAGTTGTGTACTTCTAGCTGGTCCTGCTAATATCTACACGACTATTGAGAATTACTAAAAGAGTGCTGAGATATATTTTACCCAAAGTTCTTATGAATATTTGAGCAAAAGAGTCGGCTGATGAGCAAAATAATGTTGTGGCTACTGTGCCCCATGTAGCTGAGAGCCTCATGTAAATGTTAAATACACTCGACGATGAATAAGACTGACCAGACGCAGTTCCAGTCTCGATAATTAGGCGGGTGAGCTTTCGTAGAGGTGCCCTAGTCTTCTTGTACCTAGCATCCGCACGTAGTAACTATCGCATATCAATCATTCATGAGATTCATTTAGTCAAGCAAATGTGAGAGATCATTGATACTCACGTAGAAAGTCATAATGATTGCAATGACTATGTCACAAGTTGCGCTCGCCACGAGCCAGATTGTAGAGACTAGATATGATTTCCGTACCAGTACCGATGTTTTACTTACTATAATAATGAGACGGACACCCTGATAGAACGATGCAACAATCTGAAGTAAAGAAAGCTAAATTCGGATATTGATTAGTTTTAGTTGATATTTGAATGTAACGTGTTACTCACTATTGCTATTCCTGCCAGATATTTCGACCGGGAAACCACGCATATTTGATATGCATAGAAAATCTGAACAGCACCGCTTACTTTAAGACCTTCAATATCCTCTTATCTAATGTTATCAGCACTGCTGGGATCGATGAATATTTCCTCAAAAAACCGTATTTGGAAAGAGGATTCCAGTGTTCCCAACACATATTCCTGAAATTTCTGCATTCTTTTTCTTTCTGTACACATTTTCCAAGCAAATATTCATCAACTCCAGTAGTGTATATTTAAACATACCTGCTCCAGTAGATAATGGCATGAACTTCATGCCCAAGCTAAGCTTCGAGAGCACATTGAGATCGCCGAAGCCTTGTCCGAGCTTGATATATATGTCTTGAATGTATAAGGCAATGTACATAAGGTGAATGAGGTGTAGACCAGGCATTTTTGCCATGTCCGATCATTTGGAAATGCAGAGTAATATTGACCTAAACATATAAGACGGCACTTAAGAGAAATCAGAAGATTAGTGCCTTAGAGCACGCACAGATTTGTGCGGTAAGAACTCCATAGAGAAGTATGTCCAACAGACACGACAGAACCTGTTAGAGTTTAGAGAATGAGTATTTAAGTTCACGAGGGTATCATGGTATTATGCAAAGGGTAACTTACCATGGATTCAGCACTAGGCTCAAGACAAGACCAGATTACCAAGCTGCCACAATACTTAGGAAAAGTGAAAGTACCTCACTCACACTTCGCTGACAGTCCGTGTACCAGTGCCCATTCTGAAAGTACAACTATTGCATTGAGGCTAATGTTCAGTATCAGTCTTTGATAGCGCTGATGCAATCACCCAACGAAGACTTACAAACTGCTGATCCACGTCGAGAAGATTTGGATGAAATGACGACAAGAGTATGGAAGACCGAACA
>ML179084.1:19862-63364 GCA_004369135.1 Dendrothele bispora CBS 962.96 | reverse complement strand
AGTTGGACTTTCAAGTTTATTAGTTTTCCTGTATAAATACTGCCCTATATTTACAATGTAGAGTCAGGCTAGTACTCCTACCTTACTACTTTTGCTTGTGTTACTGGTCTCTTGAGGGATCTAAGCATCTGGCTTGACCAGTCCAGCATTAGGAAAGGGAAGAGGAAACACCTCTAATCCATAAATCTCATAAAAAGTCATGCATTAGACTCAAAACAATGTAGCTATTGTGTATTGTGTTGTTATTGTGTTTATTTTGTGTTTGTTATGTATCTACTTGTGAACTGAACTTGTGTTATTTGTGTTATTTCTGTGTTTGACTTGTTTGTGAACCCCACCATTGCTCTACATTACCTTTTTACTGCTTCCCCCTACTCTACAAAGTCAAAATATCGTCCTTTATCATCAGAATGATGCTATATTGAAGTGTTCTGTCACTTCTACCACATTGCAGCCCTCAGAGAACAAAGCATTTTACATCTTAGAGACCAGGTTCTTGGTCTTTTGGTTGTTTTGTCTTTGTTCATCATGCACAAAGCATATTATTGAAACACCACTAGACTCTATATGACACATCAGAGGTTGATCAAGCCTTCAATGCTTGCTCAAGGTGTTGATGTGAAGAGTGGCTCAGACACCAGATTTGGCTACAGACTTGGGAGAAGGTGCCAGATGTCATGAATCATCGGACTCTTCCTTTCCCTTTCTCACATCTGTCTACACCATGTTACCATGTCACCATATACACCATCAGCTTCCTGATATTCCATCAGTAGTTTCCATCATTAGCTTCCATCAGTAATTTCCATCATTCCCTACCATCAGTAGCTTCCTGATCTTCTGTACTTCTGATCTTCTATGCTTCCTGACTCGGATCTTCTGATGCACAGACTCTTAGTATAGCTATTCATTACTACTCATGGACTTGCCCTTGTTCTCGCTAGTATATGTACTTGTCACTGTTGTAGGTAGACCCCTAGCCTGTTCACTTCTGTCTACACTGTTCAATCACTTTCCAGCACTGTATCAACTTAGTTAGCAGTCTCACTATGCTTTTATCTATTACTTCTCTTGTCCTTGTCTCTTGTTGTGTGACCTGAGTGGCTCCCAGCATGTCTCAGCACTATGGAGTTCTCAACACTGGACAACCAATAAGTATGAGTAATCAAAAAATAGGGGCAATGTGTGTTGAGCAAAGTGAAATGGGAAATAAGTATCAAAAAGGAACTTATCTGTAAAAGTGTTTTGAGAAATCAATACTACCGGTAGGGCAGTAGGACCTAGTACTACAGTAGCACAAACAAAAATTGGGTCTATCCTCAGACTCCAAGAATCAAATAACCAAAACTGAATTAAAATCGTGGAAAAAGGACCTGTCAAAGAGGTTTTTGAGAAAATAATGATCACACACTGTATCTCAAATAATGCAACAAATGGCAACAAAAAAACTGTAAAAATATGATTGCAAGTGGGAGAACAGAAATTAAAAAGAATGATCAGGGGCACACGCTTCTGGCCATGGTAAAGACTCCAGAATAGAAATACTTCTTGCACATCCAATCTAACCATAGCTCCAAATTTTGAGAATTTCCAATGATGCTGATTTCTCCACCAATAATTGATAAAATCTTGCTTCACATGTCCTTGCTTCTCCATAGCTAGTAAACCTTGACCTCACTCCTTGATACCCAACTTGTTGACTCAAAACTCATCCTTGCCAACTTCTCTGACAATAAACTGTCTCAACCACTTCCTAAACCTCTCAACACTGAACAGACCTTCTTCCTTCTTCTCCATATTTCATGGGAATAATGACAAAAAAATTGTATGATGCCAACTCACTCCAGTGTTCTCCCCCTCCCACAGAAAGTAAGTGATGAGATTGCATGTTGTAGCAGGCCAGTGCTCTAACCCAGTGTTCTCCCTCCAACAGCAAGTAAGTGATGGGATTGCTTGCTGTAAGAGGCCATTGCTCTAACCCATCAGTGTCCCTTCCCTCCAACAGCAAGTCATAAGATTGCTTGTTGCAGCAATCTATTGCTCTAACCCAGTGTTCTCCCCTCCAACAGCTAGTAAGTGATGAGGTTGCTTTTTGCAGCATGCCATTCCTCTGACCCATTGATACCCTCTTCTAACAGGGAGTAAGTGATAAGACTGCTTGTTGCAACAAGCCACTGCTGTAATTCAGTGTTCCTCTCCCCAACAGCAAGTAAGTGACTGCTTGTCACAGCAGGCCATTGCTCTGACAAGCTTTCCCCCTCCAGCAGCAAGTGAGTGATGAGATTGCTTGTTGTAGCAGGCCATTGCTCTGACCCAGTTTTCTCTCTCTCCAACAGAGAGTAAGTGATGAGGTTACAAGGCCGACTTTAGGAGGACTTGTTCCTACTAAACTCAACTCATGCAGGTGGCTGTGTCATTTTCTAGATGTATTCCTCATATGGAAAATCATGCAGCTCACTTATCTTATCATATTCGGTATCTGTCTGATATACAAGTAACAACACAGATGAACTCCATATAGCATACCACTGAACTCAGGCATTTTGACATCCAGTACTTAACATCTGGCGAGTCCCAACGGTTTACAGCCTCGTTTCTGCCATGTGCAGTGATGGTCCATATCTTTCATTGCTTGTTGCAGCAGGCCATTGCTCTGACCCAGTGTTTCCCCCTTCAACAGGATGTAAGTGATGAGATTGCTTGTTTCAGCAGGCCATTGCCCTGACCCAGTGTTCTCTCCCTCCAACAGTTTGCAAGTGATGAGATTGCTTGTTGCAGCAGGCCATTGTTCTGACCCAGTATTCCCCCCCCAACAGACTGTAAGTGATGAGATTGCTTGTTGCAGCAGGCCATTGCTCTGACCCAGTATTCCCCCTCCAACAGCTTGTAAGTGATGAGATTTCTTGTTACAGGAGGCCATTGTCCTGACCCAGTATTCCCCCCCCTCCAAAAGCTTGTATGTGATGAAATTGCTTGTTGCACCAGGCCATTGCTCTGACCCAGTGTTCTCCCCCTCCAACAGCTTGTAAGTTATGAGATTGCTTGTTGCAGCAGGCCATTGCCCTGACCCAGTCTTCCCCTCCGAACATGGTTTTTTCTTTGATCACCTGTAATCTGTTTAATGGTCACCTATCTCCTACCTTGCCTGTTGTGGTTTATTAGTGGGCGAGAAATTGATTTTCCAATCATTACACTCTCTGCTTACTTTTTATTATGTAACCCTTAGCAAGTAAGTAATCATTTATTATTGTTTATCATCACTGTTATATACTGATGTATTCATTCTTTCATTTTCTGATTACAAGTCTGTCAGTATGTTTTACAAAGCTAATAATAAATCATTCTGACAACATTTTACTCTCAGTGAATAACTTACAGTGAGTATGTGATTGTTTTGTTACAATTCATCCTTCTCATAACAAGATCCTAGTGGTTAAGCCAACAACCATTATTCTCTCATCTCATTTCTTAGCCTTCTGGCCTCTTTCTTCTTGTGCTATCACAGGACCAACTAGGCTATACCAGGGTTCATGCAATTCACTGATGACATATCCCAAAATACCACTAGATGACTACATGTAATGGATTTTAATCTCTATTGTAATTACTTTTCTGAAAAATTCCCTTATAGGTTATAAAAGTCACTGAGGTATGTCTTCCATGCTTTCTAACTATAACTGTAGCTGATCACCTTTTTCAGTAATGTTTACACTGTTGTACTCCTCAATATGTATCATGCATTTGATGAGAAATGATTTGATGCTATGCTGTGCATGTCCAACACAGATAGTCAGATTAAATATCCCACTCCTGTTGAAATATAGTACTTTAAACTAGGTGCATGTAAATCTAATAACATCTTGTCCATGACCAGTATATCTTTAAGAACAAGCCTAATGTAATTTAGTATATGAATGGGCTAGAATGAAATGAAAGACATGGGCCATTGCTGCGTGTGGCAGAAACGAGGCTGTAAACTGTTGGGACTCAGATGTTAAGTACTGGATGCCAGTGCCAAAATGAGTTCAGTGGTATGCTAAATGACACAGTTTGTCTGTGTTGTTACTTGAAGCAGTTATATCAGACCAATACCAAATATGATAAGATAAGTGAGTTGCGTGATTTTTCATATGGAGAATACATCTAGAAAACAACACAGCCACCAGTGTGAGTCGAGTTTAGTAAGGATAAGTCCTCCTAAAGTCGGCCTCTTAATGTTTTCTGAATGCTCAGTTGAGGAATTAATGCATATCAAAGGAAATGAGCCATTGCTTGCACATGGCAAGTATGAGGCTGTAAACTGTGAACAATTATGAGGTAAGATAAGATTTGCAAAATGGAGAATACACGTGGGAACTAGCCAGCCCAAGTTTAGTAAGCATGAGACCTCCATAAACTCCGGCCTCGTAATTATTATTGTTTGCATAAGTCGTGAGAATCCGCGCGTCGGCAAAAAAAATGTGACACAATATACAGGTGAGCAAAAATACTTTATAGCTCAGCAACCACAAAGGTCTGAGGTTATCTTCAAATATCAATATGTGCAGAAAAACCCCCCACACATCCCTATAAGCACAGATTTTGAATAATTTGGGGTTTTTGCTATCATATTTAAAAATCACTTTTTTTGGACAAAATCACAGAGTGCTATTACAAAAAGTATACAATATGCCTATAGTAAGGATATAGATTAGTGAGGGGGTTTTTGTGCTTATGGTGACATATGAATGTATTCATAAATTTGATTAGATCTTGTGCAATGACTAATTCACTCTATACCTGAGCAGTAATTTGCTCATTGTTCAACTACCAATGAGACCTGTGAGTACAAACAGATACTAGCATAAGAAGAAAAACCCCCCGCACCAATCTATCATTGCCGAACCTTTAGGTTTGGCTCCTTACATCAAGTTCTGTCGTGGTCAAGTTGGTACTAAACCATTCCCACGGGTACCATATATGGATAGTCACTACTAAGTATATCCAACCCGACGGGCCATCGGTTCCGCTAAGTTCACACATTGCTCTCTGGACTCTCTTTCCCTCGAAACACTATGTAGGCGACTTGGAATTCCCGCCCTTAGCCAACAAGTTTTGTTCCCCCTCCGGCAGCAGGGTTCTCATGAACTCATTGGTAGGTTTTATTCATACTGTACCTGTAGTAGTTTAGATTCACACAGTGCCGAGATATATATCCAGTACTTAGCCAATTTCTACAGTACGTACTACTTATTTGTTCACTCTTCTCTCAATCGATTCCAACTGACTTTCTACTTACAGCATCCTTGTACCTCCCTTAATACAACACATGCTATTTCTCAGGATATTTCTGTCGGCACATATGTCTCTCCTGGATCTGCCCATAATCATAACCATAATCCCAGTCACAATGTAAATATTAGTGTCGGTAATAATTCTAATTCTCTTTCTCTTTGTTCCTCCCATACACTCTTTGCAAACTAGTAATTTCCACATGTACAATCTGACTCTGAATTTAGTAAATACCCCATCTTGGCTATTCTGCTTCAACTGACTTTGTTTCCCTGTCTATCAATGAGAAAGATGTGAGTTGTTAGAGTTTTGGTTGAGCGCAAATTTTTCTCTGTTCATGACCATATTTGAAAAGGCTTGCAACTGTTCACCATGGTCACAGTGCCGACACTCAAATAAAACCCGGAGGACCACTTATGAGTTACGGTCTGTGCAGAATTTCTCGTCTGTTTTTCTTGTAAGAATTGAGCATGCTGAGCATAACTATCCTCTTGCGTCGCGAACAGATTTTTTACCTCTTCGGCAAGATTGCTTAAATTTAAGGAATTCAAGTTATACTTCATTTACCCCCACAGTTTTCCTCCCAAATGCAAGCTGGGGTCTTCATACATATTCCAAGCTAATAAGAAGCAGTGGATTAACTTGGATGATACAAGTCATAATGTATGGGATTCAAGCCCTACTTATTACTACATCTCAGACTGCAACTGCAAATGAGTTCAAGAATGCTGATTGGCTAAAGATACTACTTATGTCTGAAAGGCTTCAACTATTACAGAAACCATATTCAGGAGGGAATGCCACTATTGAGTAAATTGAGTGTTTATTCTGTGGTGGCCTTGAGACTATTGACAGAAGCAGTGCTATTCCATGTTCTGTTCTAGAAATGTCTTTACTTGAAATAGCAGTCCAAGGGTTAGGTTTGAGATCTAATCAACCTACAATTCAACCATTCCATCTAGTAACAGTAGAGAATTATTGTTACTGAATTTGTACCCTATACAAATCTGAGATGAGATAAAAAAAATCCAACATACCACGGAGTGAAAGTAGGTATATATTTGTTGGAATATCATCATGCAGCTATAAACTTTGGTTGGTAGTTCGTAACCATAGTCCGTCTGTACTGGCTACCCCAATGTGTTTGCGTGCTACCTATTACCAAAGCATTTAGATTTTTAAACGCTGGTTATGTGTTATTTTGGCATGGAATCTGCGTGGCAGCTGTGTGATAACTTGGACCTATCTCAAAGTTAAATTATGTATTGGGCACTCCACAAGATTACCCTGCAACAAGCCTAGATACTCACAAAAGGTTCGGCCCTTGCCGCTTGCAGCCATACCCCTCAGTCATTTTGATTCAGGCATAATTGCCGAACCTTTAGGTTTGGCTCCTTACAAGAACATTCGTGGCATGTTGGTTTTGTCCAATTCTCACGGGATATCAAATATAGTAGTGGACTTCCAAATATATCCTGTCCGCACAACTCAGTCCAGTCATGCAATTTGAACTGCGGCCACATCACCACTACCGTTCCTTCTTTCCTCCCATCTCTTTGCTGTGTCATTTGCCTCTGCTACCTCTATTTCATTGCTATGTACACCAACTGGAACTCTGCTCAAAATTTCTCTTCTCCCACAGGCTCTGTGATGGATTTCTTGCTTTCGACAGTCCAGGTATGCTCTCCTTTGTTTAAGTATGTTTCCTTTCTGACAATTTCTGATCCAGGTCTCTAATTCTACCGAGTATCATTCCGACGACAAAGAATTTGCGTGCAGTAGCAATCGCAAGGTGTGTTTTTCTCTCATTCATGTTGTTATTTTTACTTACTGCGTCAGACTTCTACTTACCCTTTGGGGTCCTCTTCTGAGTCTCCAACTCCTCCCTATGCTATGCATGTTAATGATAATGATAATGACAATGTTAATGAAAATGAAAATGACAATACTTCTTCCATGCCCCTGCCATCTTGCCCTCTAGCCAGTCTGAGTCCAGCTTCGTCTTTTGTTTCTGTCAGCAATGAAACAAAATGTAGTACAATTGATTCTTTGGTCAATTCTCGGGGATTTGGTGTGGTAGAACTGAGAAAACTGATTAATTTCCATGTCAACGTTTGGCTTCACAATACTAACGGCAGCAAAAAGAATGTCCAAGAACTTCGCAATCAATTCTATTCTCACCAGTGTAATTCCTCGTGTCTCTTGCGACGTACAGATGCTGAGAGAGCCGGCTTTCTGAATCTTACTGTGCTAAGTGATAGTGAATATAATAACTGTGCTCGAGCACCCAATTTGAGGGACATATCCATAACTGGAAAGCGTAAAAAGGTTGTGGATAGCAACCCTTGTCAGCGTAAGAGGGTAAAGACCACAAATTCTGGCCAACCATTAACTGATTCAATGACTGGGGGGTATGGCCGCAAGCGGCGTGGGCCGAACCTTTTTGAGATTAAATTCTATCCTCAAGGGCTCATTTTGTTGAGGACCATATCAGCATCATTTTCAGTGATAAAGTGAAGCAAATTCATATCATGTAAGATTAAAGAGAGGTAGGAAGAAATCAAAACTTATGTTGATTATTGAGTAAACATAAAAAGGTATGTCTACTGAACCGAATGATGGAAAGTAATCATCAGGTGGTCTGTGATGTGAATCCTGATCCCCGTTCTTATCCAAATCACTGTCATCATCAAGAAGAACCCGACACCGGCTCTGGAAGAATTTTGAAGGGCTAAGAGCAACGGCGAGATCTCTTTAAAACGGACTTATGAGTAAATCTTTTCATAAATCAATCGAAAATCCCAACCAAGTTCTCCTTAATAGACATATGCCTACAAAGCATTGAGTGAACAATGGAATGGATCAGATTGGGAAACTGAATAGAACAAACTCGAGGAGCAACAATGAGTTACAGAACAGGGGCGCTTCCAAGAAGATGTGGGTCATGACATTTATATATGAGACTCGGACATGGTATTGGTTTTGTATCTTTTTTTGCATGGTCAGGTAAACTTCGTGTCGGCTTCAGGACCCAAGTGAGAAAGGACACTCAAACCTGAGGGATCAGGGTAGTCACTGGCCCTTGCCTACTAGAAGCAGTGTAAATGACAGAGTAATAAAAATAGAAGAATAAAGCTTCCACCAGTGTTTGGGATAAGAACTGATTGTTTTGTAAAAATATATATGCCGCTAGTCTATTGGATTTCTCACCCTTGAACCGTTGGAATAGACTTCACAAGTCGAGCATGGGCTCTGGTACAACGAGTATACTTATTTCAGTCCGTCCTGCTACATGACAGTGGGAAGCAGGATATTCGGATGTGGAAGCAATCTAAAATGACAGTTCAACATTTAGCTAATGAGATAGGGGCGTCGTATCTACTGTTTTGAAGGGCCAAGTACAAAATAATAAAAACAAGTTTCTGAGCTCGGCACAAAAGCATGAATTCAAACATGAACTTGATGTCCAAATGCCTGCAAAATAAAATAAAGAAACAGTCAATAAAGAAAGAAATGACATACGTACTTACCTTGAACTTCAATGGCAGCAAGCAATTCGGTCCTCTTCAGAGATGGCCCCAGATGCTGTGTTGGGATCGACCATTCAGAAGACATTCCAAAGGGTACAAGGTAGCCTAGAGATAATAACACTGAGTGTCAGAAAGAGTAGGCTGAAAAGCAGACGGCGTACTACTGACATTGCGGTAGACACATGATCTGTGTGAAAAGTCTCGGGCTTAAGAATATATTTGGAAGGAGATATTAACATACAGGGATAAGTCTAGAAACAGAACACATTCTTATAAGGAGCCAAACCTAAAGGTTCGGCAATGAAGGAAAACCTATTGCCCGATGATTCAGAATGGCTAAATATTCTTTCCTGGGATGAAAAGAGAGATATACTTCAAGAGTCATATGATGCAGGAAGTAACACATCAATTTGTCGGTATGAATGTTCCTTCTGTGGTCTGCTTCAACACTCTGTAGAAATGACTTTTATCCCTTGCAAAGAACTAGATATCTCGGTACTTGAAGCTGCTGTTGAGGAACTTCGGGAAAAAACCAATCAACCTGCAATTGAATGTTTTGATCCCAAGACAATCAACAGGAAGTGGGCCATCGCTTCGCGTGGCAAGTACGAGGCCGGTTAATACTTATGTAGACACTTTGTTTGAATTTCGAATAATCTACCTATTCATTTTTTGTATAGAGTAAAATACTAGTATCTTTGTTACACTCACTCCTGTCCAGGCCGTGATTCTGGCTGTGCCGTTTCCGGCACCACACATATTGTAGTAAGTCGCCATATAATCTACCTACCTGCCCACCTACAAGCCGTTTGATTTTCAAACCCCGCCAGACTTTCCGTCATCCGAGTGCAAAAGTCTGAAGACTAAGTGTCACCGGCTTGAAGTGCCGGTGTCCGGTGACCCGGCGACTTTGTGAATAACGGCAGCCGTGTAATAAATGACCTTGTAATAATGCTTACCTTATGACATCATCCGGTCTCGTAATTTGAATGGGATGAGATAAGGATTTGCTAAATGGGGATGCACGCAGAATGCTAGCCAGCTAGAGTTAGTAAGTAATTGTGAATGACTGTTTCCGCCTTTGCACACACTGTAAATGTGAAGTTTATCACCCCATGAATGGACAGAAGCGAAGTCATTATCAAACTTTCCGGGGCATCCCACTTTGAAGTTATGCCAATGGTATGTGGACAGGGAGTCTTACAAAGGAATTAACAGGATTAACCTTCCTTGAAGAGCAGTGTATAGCAAAGGCCAGAGCTACCAAATGTATGTTCAAACTAGAACTCAGTTCCTCTGGTCAATATGCATCCCGTGGAAATGTTTGTATACTACCACAAGATCCAAGCCTGCTTGCTACTTGTCTTCCGCCACCACTAAGCACTTTTCACAATGAAATTTGTGTAGTTTTGGTTGGTTCCCCCAATGCCGAGGTAACAATTGATATTCTGGCAAAGACTCCTCTTTTGGTATGGTGCTCAAAAATCATTGAAGCCTTAAAATGGCTCAAAGCACATAACCCTCTTTACTGGGATCTAGAATTAGATATTGTCCTCTCAAATGCTGCTGAATATCCTGAACATGGAATCCCAATTCCACTTCAAAGTGTCATACGGACTAATTCCAATTCAGAAGGGAATACATACACACAACAGGCTGATGCTGAGCATTTCAATGACAATGTTTCACCATTGGGTATGCCATCTTCTAGTGTTGTTGATGCTGATCGTGTGGACTCCACTTATAAAATGAGAAAGCTCGATGCACTTAGGAGATTGAAAGGGGGTATAGAACCATTTATAAAATTTTCATCTGGTTCAGTACCTTTTGCAACAAGAAATAATCCAAAACTTTTTGGATATTTGTGGCCAACTCTATTTCCGTATGGTGTGGGTATGATGGAAAACAATGAGGATCGATCAAATGACAGCATAGGCTTCCGCAATATTGATATGAAGACACATGTTGCTCATCTACTGCAAAGTGGCCCAAACTGTCGGTTTCAAACACATCTGTCATTTATCTTTGTCATGGGGAATCTTATTCAACGTAGACAGACCTCTTTCAATGCAAAGCTTGCTGTCAAAAGATCATGGTTTCCCCGTGTGGAGGCACTCCTAAATCAAATCACTGAGTCCACTGTTGAAAGCTATACTGAAAAATTAAAAGCAAACCCATTTGCACAACCTGAGACAGAAGGAGAAAAATGATTACTGTACAAGTTTAGCAGCTGATTTTTCAAAAATCAGCTGCTAAACTTGTACAGTATGTTAATTATGTTGCTGAACATATTCCTGGTTCAATGACAGAAATTCAGAACATGTGCGAGGAGATGTTTTCTATCGTTAATACTGATGGGCTTCCTCATATCTTTTTGACTTTAAATCCAACTGATACTAACAATCCAATCGCACAGGTACTAGCTCACCGTGGTATTAATCTTGATAAATTTTTTCATGACCTTAAACCTGGTGCTGAGAATCTTGAGCGCTCATCTTTAATGGCGCATAATCCAATTGCTGGGGCTGAATTTTTCCATACTTCAGTAACCAATTTACTTGAAATTCTTTTGGGTACGAAAAGGGTCAATAAAAAGGGTGTATTTGGTGAAGTTTGTATATATTATGGTGTGGTAGAAGCTCAGGGGAGAGGCTCACTTTTCATCTATTGATCTGGTTGAAAGGTGGTTTATCCCCCATTGAAATCAAACAAAAATGTGACTCTGATCCTTCTTGGGCAACAAAGCTCATGGATTGGTATGACGATGTCTTTTCTCAAAGCATGCCTGAAGGTACATGTGAATATCAACATATAGATGGTACTTATAGACGGCAACCTGTCATGAGTCGTTCATTGAATCCATCTGATCCTGATTTCAACACAAAATTCCCTCAAGATTTGCGGGATGTTTTGGAGAATACAGGTATGGTGCATGAACATAATGACACTTGCTTTAAGCATTTGCCAAAAAATCTCAGATCTCTGCGAGATGAAAATAAAGATTGCCGTTTTCAACTTCCAAGGCAAATATGTGATTCAACACATTTTGATGAGGATGGGTATGTTGTCCTTAGATGTAATAATGGCTTTGTGAATGGTTATAATCCACTAATTATCTCAACCCAACATTGTAACATGGATGTCAAACCTATTGGATCTGGTACTGTTGCAATGGCAATGTTCCAATACATGGGAAACTACACTATCAAACTTAGCATGGATACTGCATTCGTGTTTTCTGCACTTTGTGCTGCTATTTAGACTCTTTCTGAAAAGCCTCCAATGGATATTGATGGAAATATTGATAACTGGGAAAAATCATGGCAATTTTTGATCAAGTCTGTAAACCGCTTGATTGCAAAAAGAGAATTAAGTAGCCAACAAGTGGCCAGCAAGCTTATAGGAACTCCAAGTTGCTATACAAACCGAGTTTGTCCAAAATTTTACTGGTCTGGTATGCTTTGGGAAATTGCACAAGACATTTATGAGCAAAATAGCACTCCCTGCTTGGAGCTTGAGAATTCTCATGAGGAAAATGATGAACAATTTGAATCAGAAACTCTGATTCCTGAAAGTGAACCTACAAATCCAGAACAAGATGAATCTCTTGTCTTTCTGTCTAGGGAGAGTCTCCAAAATATAAATTGGACTGATGAGGGCTCTTTAGTTCAAAATCAGAATGGATTGTTCAATGATATTTTTTTCCATCCTCCTGAATTACACAATATGTGTGCATGGGATATCATGTGTAAGTACTCAAAAGAAAGAATTCCTCGTTCTAAAAAGCAGATCAAGACATACCTACAATTCAAACCTGGCCACCCTCAGTATTCTTCACATTGCTACAAAAAAGTCACAGATTCTGAGAATCCCAGGGTACCTCTAAAAGGCTATCCTATCCCTCGTAATGATAAAGAAGACCAGAGGGCTAAATATGCTGTTGCAATGCTTGTCTTGTTTAAACCCTGGTCAGATCATGTACAAAACTTATTGAAAGAAGAAAGCCAGGATTGGGAAAGTGCATTTGAGGCATGGAGATCCAATACAAGTGCGGAAATATTGAAAACAATGAAAAATATGCAGCTGCTATATGAAAGCAGAGATGCAAAAGTTGATTATTCTGCCATGAGGCGCAAAAGAATTGCTGAGCTTGGAGGACATCTGGGTGGCTTCAGGGTTTATTAGATGATGAAAATGAAGAATCGTATGATCCTGAATGGGAGAATGCAATGCAAACAGAAGTTACTGCTGAGAGTTTGCGGGAGCAAGAAATTAACTATGAAGAATGCCCTCAAGATCTAAAAAGTATATTAGCAGCGACCCAGAGTCAAGAATTTTACTGCAATATAACCTCACTTGATCCATCTATCATCCAGCAATTTATGCATTGTGCTTCACGTGCATCTATTGAAGATCAAGAAGTTGCAGATGAGTCTGTCAATGCTATTATGTGTGAAAAGGAATACCTAATCCAAAAGGGATATGCCGCTGCTTCCCAAAAACAAAAGGAAATGCAGCAGCGGTAATGTGGTGTTAAGTGAATCAAATGTCTATAGAACAAAGACACTAAAAAACACCAAAAACCAAACACAAAACAGTGTAATGCGAGTGCTTTTGAGTGACAGAACACTTCTTTAGAAAGGTAGTCTTTTGTGGTCTTAGTACAATGGATGATCCAATGTGTGTGTGTGTGTGTGATAGTGTAGAAAGTACAATTCAAATCTCCGCTGAGATACAGATTCAAGGTTTCAAAGTCACAAATTGACCAATAACACGTCCAATTCTTTAGCAATACTGGGGTGACAGTTCTGAGCTACTGCTAAACTTCGAGGAATAGTGACAGTTCTGAGTTACTGCTAAACTTCGAGAATAGGGTGTAGACAGTTCTGAGATACTGGTAAACTTCTTTCTTTAAAACTTCAAACAAAATCTTTCTTTATACAATCTTTATTTTAGAGATTCCTGTCAACACTAGTGACTGGCCAAGGCAAGCAGCGTTTAGGTACGCTCCGAGAGACACTTGGATCCGCAGTCGTGTATCTGGTACTACTCTGGGGTACTACTACTACTACAGTGGGTATTTATACGATTTCGCTATAAACTGTACAGTACTAGATACCCAGTTCGATGTCCGCTAAAATATACAATGAAAGATAAAAAGAAACTGAGACTGGTAACGCATATTTACAGATAAGGAAACAAGACATAGAGACTGAGTAGGGTTGTGACAATAGACAATAAAGAAACAGAATAAATCTAACAGATCTTGGTATATTGCAGTAAGGAGCTATACCAGGCACACCTATGCCCTATAGCAACTACTAGCATTCGGAGACGGATGTACTCGTCATCCAGTTGTGTCTTTTCGGCGTATACACGTCAGTATACCAGCCGAGTCTTGCTTCAACGTTCCAACGCTGAAATGTGTATATTTAGCAAAGAACAGTTCCTCTTGCTTTACAAGTCATATTAGAAGTGATTCTCAACACTTCCCATCTTAATATACGCTCAGGAATCCATACAACTCCTTTCCTTGAAGGTTTGTGTACATTTGACCCCTATACACGTACTTGTGAAATCGCGTTAAAACGCAGGGGAAACTCGCTATGAGGTCACTAGCAGCTATGGGCGCAAAAACACACACACAACCACACAACACAAACAACACAAAGGCTAGTTATGTCAAGCAAGTTAAACCAACGTATGTTAGTTCGGGGGGTTCGGAGATAGGATCCTTTATCAAGTAACTTTAGAGTATATTGACAAGGTAGAGTATATCGAAATTAACTCTGACTCCTTCGAAAACGGATTGATTCTTCAACTAAATCACAAAGTCCAATTTTAAATAAAATCCGACACTGATCAAAATAGGTTCTCAAGAACGCAACACTTGGTTTATCAAACGAATTCTATTTGTGTCTAACTCTACAACACTCGAGGAAGTAGGATAAACGGAAAGTTGCAATACTATGCACATGGGCACTAGCACTACGAGGTATGCGGAAAATTATAGTCTCGGTAGACTCAGAGATCTCAACTGCAAAGTGCTGTCACTAAGCCGACTGCCAAGAAACTCTAATTTTGAAAAGCCCAGCCACCAGCAACGCTCTGCTGATTCAGAAAACTGTACTTTTCACCCTTACTAGTCAAGTCACAGTAGACAAGAACTAGGCAAAAGTAATGAAACTTAATTAAGTGCAATCACAACACTGAGACTAGTACACAAGACGGAGATTAAATCTGACTTTGCAATACCGTGGACGTTTATACTGCTATCAACTGTAGACCACAGTGTATATCATAGATTTTGTATACAATCCATACTGTTGTACAGAAATTTGGATTGTATACAATTAACTGCAACCCCAGTAGCCTTTTTTGTGTACAATTTGACCTGTTACCCATTTGATGTATGGTTGGTACTGTGGTCCACAGAATCATCGTGGCATCAATTTCTGGATACTGATTAGATATATGGAGGATTACATAAAGAATGGATTAGATCAATGGATTAGATACCGAGAGCATATTAGATTAGATTGGTTGATTAGATACTTATGGATTAGATAACCAGATTAGATATCAATGGATTAGATACTGGGAGCGATCACATATGCTACCACCTCATGGAATACAAATATTTGGGTCTACATATGCAATTGTGGATTGCTTCGATGTATACAAATACAATGCATGTGGAATGAACGCAAGGAAGGAAGTCATACTGACAGTATCGAAAAAAATCATATACGGAATTATACAAAAAACATATGAATAACTTACAAAAGGGGTCCTCAAAACATACATACATACCATGAAGCGAAACCGGGGGCCAAAAAGAGACATTCGGAAAGCATATGACCAGTCACAAAAATGATACTTGCGAGAACAAGGCATTCAGGTGGTAAGGGTATAGATGAAACTTTATGTATGTGTTGAAGTCAAAAATGAGTTTCGTCTAACCTTTTCAAAAAAATATCTCCAAGCATTCCTATTTTTCTATGATGCATGCAATCTATCTTAGTACTTCTGCATAGTTTTTTAAATATATTATGGGGCGAGTGATTTACTATTTTATTCCTTATGATACTAATCCTGGCTACAGCGGCAAAAGAATTACATAAGTCCGGTTTCACATCATTTGCTTTCCTCCGAAGCTCACCCTCTGTTCATTGGGAGTGCGCTCGGATCACACCTTGGCATGATATCTCCTGGCGCTTGGGCATCACGAAAATAATCAATAGAACGAATTTTTTGACCGTAAAATTTATATATAAGTTACAGTATGAGGAGCAAAGTATCACAGTGAGATATCAATGTGAGCGAAGCAGCGGGAGAGTCGTAATCTTGAGAAAACAGCCTGACATTTTGCACTGATTATAAGCATAGTTGATACAAATTTATACAACTGTAATGAAGCCCTCTTTTGAGGGAAGTCAACCATGGTTTGGGGGAAAACGGGTCATCTGCAAATTTGGCAGGTAAATGACTAGTACTATAAGCAGTGCCAAAAATTTGCGTTGTCCAAAATCTGCGAATTTGCCACTGGCACTGGAAAAAATTTTCTGGTCATGAATTATACAACCCATAATAGGGTGTCGGAATTGAGCTGAGCATTGACACCGGACTAATTGATGGATCAGAAATATTAATAATGGTGGGACAGTGGACCAATGGTCCACGGCTTGAAGGTGGTCCATCGGTAGGTTCAGAACGATCAAGACCCGAGACCCCTGCAGTAAAATTTACTAGAGTCTGAGGGGGAATTGTGTACAAGATCCAAACTGGAGATGCAGTATTATGTGCACATTTCATTTTACTACATAACAGTAATATTGTGTACAAAGCCAACGACACAGGGTGTGCTGACACGCGGATTCTCACGACTTATGCAAACGATAACAAGTCATGATAATATAATTATTAATATTTTCCAAATAACTGAACTTTTGCTGTGTGCTTCTCTGAGAACCATGCTAGAAAAAGTTTTCACATTCTCTTAAATTGCAAGCTCCCATTTACTGATTTCTTTTATTTTGTCTTGTTAAAAGTTTGTTACCAAGTTTCTGGGTTGGAGATGCCAGAAGTGAGATAAGAGCAGAAATTTGGAAAGGAAACAAATAATGCCTTCATAAAAGACTTTGCACCAGTGGTGGAGGTACTAGCCCTTGGATTCCGGTTAGTCTCTGTAGTCTATTTACCAGGTTTAGATACACATTTCATTTCAAATAATTTTGCCCAATATTCATGAAAAGTAGGGCTCCTACCGGATCGGATTGGGTCGGATCCGGATGCCATCCGCTCGGATGGTGGGTTGCCTTGAGGTCAATCCGCATCCGCGGATGGTAATCTGACGGATTGCCGGATAATCCGACGGATTTGGCACTACTCTGCTGAAGCTGAGCAGAGACCCTTGCGAGGTCCATTTTTATTCTCATTTTGTCCTGTTGATAGTTTTAAAACCTTTTATGTTTAAAAATATACTTATGCCTATGTACATAAGTACATTCCGAGGCCTGAGGTCCTGTCATTACCATACTACAGTACTGTGCCTAATATATCTAAGTTCATCTACCCCTAATTAGTGAAAGAGATGTCTTGCAAATAATTTCTGTTGATAAACTTTAGTTTCCAGACCTGTGTAATACCTTAGGAAAGCCCGAGAGGTACTCCAGAATGCGTGGATTTCTCACTAAATAAGTGATTCCCACGCCCCATTCCATCCGCCGTTTATCGTCGGATTGTCGGATAGAAATCCGTCAGTTGGAGGAGGTCAAAATGGCTCATCCGCCATCCGAATCCGAGAGACAATCGGCGGATGATCGCCGGATCATCCGATCCGGTAGGAGCCCTAATGAAAAGAACATCCCTTACTACTTGGTATGTCAGTGTTCAAATGGTTTCTAGCCAATCTATACAAATTCATGTATACCAAAGGTTCAAGGATGAACTTGGAGTGAGAAACACACAAGACCCAAACATTACTGGAAAACAATTGGGATTGAGAGTCAGTTTGATCTAGATTTCTTGCATCAGCAAAACCCATGAGATCATTGAAGATCTTTGAGGCCTTCCAGGGTGAGGCCAGTATGTTACATCAATCCAAGGTACTGCACATTCTTTTTATATCTGACAAAGGTTAATCCATTTTATCTCATTTTGAACCAATAATGTTTGATTATTGGCAGAATCCAAACATAATATTCAAGTCTTTTCTTGATTGCTGTCAGAAACAGCTCAGCTAAGGTCAAGGGAGCCTCTCAGGCCACCACACAGGGTCAGAAACAAGGAAAGCAAGATAGATAGCAGTGAGAGAGCCAACAATGGACCTATATCAACATAGTACTGAGGCAAGCTGAGCAGTATGGACTGGAGGGACAAAGTGGACAGACTAGGGAACTATCTACGAAGCTATGAAGTATATATCTAAAGGAAGGACAAAGGTAGATCAGGAAGCAATGATGGAACAGCCATAGAATGATAATCATGTAGCTAAGAGATGTCAAGATGCACGACAACAGTGATCAATCAGAAAATGATACATCAGTAGTATGGAAGCTAATGATCTGGAACCAAGGTAATGGAAGTGATGGTAAATAGAAGAAGGCACAGAGGCAGTTTGTGACAATTGCTACATAATGAGCCACCAGGTAAAGGCTTTTCATTTTCCCAGTGAAATTCATACTTTGAATCATGTACAAGGTCAGTCTCAATGAAATGATAAACAAAGATCATTAAGGTCAGTTAGGCAATGATACTGTACTATTTCAACCAACTGTTCATAGGGTGTTATGTGTTACGGGTTGACTTCGTTAGTCATTAGTTCAGGAACTGATGTTATGTGTTACATATAAGGTTGTTATGGGAAGTAGTCAGCAGGCTGGAGGCCTGCCCGCTCCAAAGCACCAAAATAATGTAGCGCTACTGCCTCGATGTTGCATGCTAAAGATTGGGAATACAACAATGACTCAATACCAGAAACAAGTTGAAGATGAAGATGAGTGTATCGGGGAATGGGAAAAGAAAGCGGTGAGGTCATCTGTCAGTGTTTAAGGGCTTAAGTGCTTAACTCAGGTCTGCATTTCATGTACGCCCAAAAATTTTGCTTTTTTGGCCTAAACTCAAAATGTTACAGACCCAGTTCAGAACCATATGTTACGTGTTACAATTTTCGGAATCACCCAGTTCAGTAACCCTGTGTTGCGCGTTACTGAACTGTTGGTCGAAATAGTACAGTACTGTACCATCTCAACCACGGGCTGACATGGGGTGTTGTGTGTCACAGGCTAGACTAACTTGTAGATATTTCATAGCTAAAAGTAATTACACTGACTCTTTGTTCACACTTCCAATTCAAGCATATGATATTCACTGTGAAGCAAGGCATGACCTTTGCTGGCACAAGTCGCAACTTGTGACTTGCATGACTGATGCGGTCACATGACTACTTCAAGCGGAGCTTCAATTTTTTTTGTTTAAACCGATGGCCTTGTTGCGTCACCGTCTCTTGACTTCCCTCCATCATCTTTCCCTCTCTCTCTTTGCTCCCTTCAGCACAATCCACAGTCCTTGGCATGCCGCTTTCTACAGTTCAAGTCATTGGTCTCAAACAATGCAAGTTCATTCAGACAGAGGGAGTCATTGGAGTTTTGGAATAAGTAGGTTTTTTTTTGATCAGCTCATGTCATCAGGACTCTAATACTAACAATCTCAAATTATAATTTACCCTGTCCGGGGCCTGGTACGTAAGTCAAGAGTTGATGTCCTATATTTCTTCGTGGGTCTTTCTTGACAGGTCCAAAGTTTTAGATTATTGATACAATGCATTAAGGTATGTATCTATGTTTATATTATAAGTACTTGCAACTGATACATGGCTGTTATTTACGCCGTCAACATCTAGATTGATTCAGTATTGTGATGCTTTATGTGTATTCATACTTGTAGCTTGTAGTATATGTTCCTTAGTCTTGCCAATACATTTTTTTGCATCATCTTTAGCTGGAAAATTTCCTATATCTCATATTGTATTTCCTCAGGTCATGTCTCCTGATGGCCAGAAAACACTATGTATCATCTGTACTGGGTGAAATTATGGAAAACCTGTAATGGATGACAGATTATGTGTATCATTTCAATACTAAACATAATGTTTTACCTCTCCATAATGTTAGCTCTCTCCATAACGTTAGCATATCTTCACATTCATGTACTTAGAAAATATCTGCACTGATTGCTTATAATGTCTTCCCAGATGTTTTTGAGCCATCCTAGGCCTGTACTGATCTTTGGGTTTTTGCTGATGTGAGTGTGAGTCCTGAATTCATGATCTTTGTGAAGTTGTTCAAATTAGATCAGATGTGGGAATCAATCCAAAAAATATTGAAAAGATGCCAGAACCTTACCTCTGATGGGCTGTGGAGTATCAGACAGCTGCTGGGATTACTGCGAGAAACCCTCTGCCATATCAAAATTGATTCTGATATATTATACATTCACTGGTAGTCTGGTACACTGTTTCTCTGAGGGATATTGTTCATTTTTGGTGTGCTTTATTGATGAGCATGTGGGTTGGGCAGAAAGAGCATATCCCTATCAACTGAGGAATTGTCAAACAGAGGGTTTATAGAGGTTTACAAAAGAACCACTGAAGGAGGCCAGAGAGTATAAACACTAGATTTCCAAAAAGAGATCACATAATATCCGCTTGAATTATATCACCGAACCGCTGCCTCAAAGAGGTTCAGAAGTGATAACATCCCGCAACTAACACAGTGGTGTGACTTCGAAACTCCGAATAGAGATGACTGAATAATTCGTTTGGATGAAATAGGTACATGGAGGACTGAGACTTGAGCAAACGCACCCCGTTTCCTAGTAAATTAAGTCTGCATTGTTGGATTCAATGGTATCAGCAACAATCTTCATATGACAACTTTGGAATTGTTCTCAAAAACTTTTGTGTAGACACATTATTATATTTACTGGACAGGCATGAAGATCAACAGTAAAGAAAGCAATGGGAAGGACCAAAACTAGGATACGGAGTAAGAGAGCCATGGAAAACAGAGAATCAGAATGAAAGGTGGATAAAACAGAGGACTGATGGGATTTAAATTTAATTATGAATAATCCAAAGAAAATTAGAGGTTAAGCCGGTTTGAAGGTTAAAAGATAGAAGGGTAGACAGATTCAGAGAAAGAGAAAGAAAAAAAAAACTATCTTTACTCCCAAACCAATTTTCCTCTCTCATCAATCCCAGCCTTCATATTTCCTCCTCCTCCTCCATACAACTCATCAATCTTCGCTTGTCTCCCTCCCTTCTTCGATGACTGCTGTTGTTCCTTCATCCTCTCTTTTGTCTGCTCCTTCCTATAATCGCCCAACTTTCCCACTCTCTCCCTCTCCCTTTCCTCCTTATCCCTCTTCTCAGCCTCTCTCCTAGCTGCGTTCTGTCTCTGTTTCTTCGTCATCGTCTCCGGAGCCTTGGTCGGTTTCTTCTGCGGAGACGAAGAAGGAGAGGAAGAAAGCGCGAGAGCAGAGAAGGATCCTCCGGAAATACCGAGTCCGGATGATCCCAACACGGAAGAGGAAGCTGGATTGACGGCTTTGCGTCGACGGGAAGTGACGACGCCCCAACCGTCGTCGTCGTCTTCGTCTTCTTCTCCACCTAGACCGTCTTCAGCGAGGTAGTCGACGTCGTGATCGTGGTCGGCGTCGTAGGCTTCTGAGTTGGTGGAGATGGTCCTAGCGCGGGGTTCGGGAGGCGAGGAGGAAGACTCGGGAGGTACGACTCGCATGACGCGGGATAGAGTGGGTTGATCAGGTATGGAGAGCATGCTGTGGGCGTCCGTTGAGTCCGTTCGGCCGAGTAGTGTGCGGAGTCGTATTCAGGCAGGTGTTCGGTGAATACAACGCCGTAGCAGGTGTCGTAGATGGAGAATTAAAAGTAGAGAGGGAAACAAGATGGACCGAGTCAGTACACATTCATAATCAGAAATGACGAGAGAGAAAAGAAGGTAGGAAGGAGATATTGCGAACCAGATAGGTAGCAGACGATGATAGAAAGTATGAAAGGACGACTCACTCTTCAACCCCAGTCTTCCTTGCCCTGGGTAACAACCTCTCGTGTACAGATTTCTCGGGCAGTGTCCCGCGGTCTGCAGCCCACAACTCTTCGTCTCCTCCTTCCTCACCTGTCTTGGAATCCTCATCGGCAGTGGAAGCTGCAGAGAGAGACGAGGTACCGGTACCACCAGTTGCCAAAGAAGTAGCTGAGGCGGCTTTGGAGGGTTTCGATTTGGAGACGCGAGTCCACTCCCCGTCAGTGGTGTCTTCAGTAGCTAGCGAAGCAATAGACGCTGCGAGTTTCGCACCGCCCTTTTTGGACGCGGCAGAAACAGGAGCAGGAGTCGCGGAGGGAGCGGGCTGAGCTGACGAAGTGGGCGTGACGGTGGAAGGAGGTAACGTTGTCGATTGAGCTGCTGTAGACGCGTTCGACTTTGACTTTTTCTTGTTCTTCTTTGACGTCGCTCCGCCCTCTTGACTTCCGATGGTCGGTTCGACGCCAGCAGCTACAGCGACTTTCGCAGCTGGCGAAACGAGTTCTTCTTCAGCTTCAGCCTTCTTCCCTTTGGCCTTTTTGCCCTTCTTTTTCTTACTACCTCCGGTCCCAGCTCCTTCGTTAGTGTCGGTGTCGCCCATGGTCGAGTCGGCCTCGAATTGACCTGGAATGACGGCGGGGAATGAGACGACTTGAGGCTTTGGTTTCTTCTCTGAAATGAGAGAAGCGCTGGAGGCTGCAGCCTCCGCGTACGAACCCGTCTTTTGGAGTTTGGATTTGGCTTTCTTCTTTGAGCCTCCGGACTCAGTGTCAGTTTGTGGTTGAGATCGAGAGGGAGGGGTGGAGGAGGGAGGTCGCTTGTTCTCTTTGCCATCGGAGGAAGCTGTATATTGATGATAGGCTCCACCGACGGCGCCTGCCACGACTACTGCGGCGACGGCAGTCGCTGCTTGGGTTTGAGAGAATGTTGCGCCCATGCTTTTTAGACTCTCGGGTGTTTCGGGTTTTGAGGTCTGGTTTCTTTTGAAATTCGCCGGAGTGAATTAAGACAAACGTAGATATGTAGACGTGCATCAAATGAAAGAATGAAAGCAGGTCAAGTCAGCGAGTTAGCAAGAAGTAAGAATGAAGAATAGATTGACGCACTGTTAAGAAGTAAAAACTACGATATTAAAACGATTTCTGCAAGAAAGAGAAGTCAAAAAGAATTAGGTAGAGAAAGACTGGTTCAGTACTTGCAAGGTTCGGCTGTTTTCGTTAGCTTGCTGTTCTACAAATCTAGGATAAGCACGCTTTTCATGGTCAGTTAGCAATAAGAACGAACAACGAAAATGTTTTGAAAGAGTCGGATATGTTTTAGTGGTAGGAATGAAAGAGGGAGGGACTCGAATGGTTGAGAGGGAACGGAAGAGGTGGAATTCCCGCAGCGGTGTGACGTGGTGTCTTGTCATGCTGAAGATCTTGTGACCGTGAACACCGACGCGTGCGCGTATCCACTTCCCGAGAATCCCGACGTTCTGTTCGCGCCGGCACTGCTAGTTCAAATGTGTATCGAGCGTCGTGGCTTGAAAATGTCTGCCATTTGTTGTGATACTGATAGCTGTAACAATTTGGGGTGAGCTGTCTTCCTCTAGCAAAATGATTATAATCCGAAATTTAAAGTTATAATTAGAACCTGCTATTGGTATGTAAGACGAAAGTGATGAAACTTTTAATAGTACAAGGATTACGATAAGTAAAATGAGGTACATTTTTACAGTGATAAGATGAACGGGGTGAGCACATATATCTATAGTGCGGCCCAAGGACCCGTGATAGGAACTCCCAACAATTTTTCTGCATTCCTGATGACTTCCTCGTGTCCGTCTTCGAGCGGAAAATCAATATGGCTGGCCGTTTCATATAAACAGATCATTGAATAAGACTTACCCTTCTCGTACCTCAACGGACCCTAATAACCCGACGAAATTAAAAAAGTTGGAACAACATACAACGTAAACAGAGGATACATACCAACTCCTCCAATCGGTACCCCTGACTTCTTGATCCTCTTCCAGGCATTTCATCGAAAAGTCCTAGTGAGACACGAAGTTTGTCGCTCAACTTCCGTAAGAACCCATTCGATTCTGGTTTGTACCAAGGTCTGATCTGGAAGTTATTGGGACGCATCCGGGCTGAATCCTTGTTCAGAGGTTTCGTCGAAAAGAACTCTCCATCATGACTATCATACGGACACCCGTAATTCCTTGCGAAATCGGGCAATTTGCCATCGACCGGACCTTCCGGAGAACGACGGGGAAGACACAAGTATAGTTGGACAAAATTGATGGAATGGAGGATAAGGTCGACAAAAGCGCGGTGATACCACGGTTGAGCAGGTAACCTGTGTAAAAAGATTAATACGTTTTTTTTTAGTATGAAAAAAGTTTGTCATGATCAATCAGAAAAAACTAGTAAGTAATGGCGAGGAAAATGAACACCGGCACTGGCTTCGGATGCGGATTTTAGTGGATATCTCCTGCATACCACTGCAGTTCCCGCTACTCGGTATGCATGTAGCAACGAGAACGGGAAAGTACGGCGATCAGGGAATACACAGACAAGGTGCGGTCCAAAGCCTTTGATAACGGATCTGGAAGGACGAAAGATCATGTAATTCAAGACTCACATCATAGCCTCCCTCACAACATCTTCCAACAAGCTAATTGCTACTCCTTTGGCGAAGTTCCTGATCCCGAATTGAGTAGGTAAAACACGGATGAACTCCTCCAAAGTAATATTGGCTACGTCATGGCTCGATTGGGCAGGAACCATCTCATACTGTTGATAGCTCTATTGTATACATCGATAATTTTAGTGTCATCCACGAAGGTAATCAAACTTAGTGTGCTCACCAAACACCATTCCTTGAATTCTTCCGATGATTGCGGGATATCTTTTAGACCCATGCGTTTCCCGACTTCGACCCAGAAAACGTATAGCGCCTGTGGAAAATTGTTCCGTTTGATATATTGATATCGGGTGTTGATCAACGGAATGTGCGCCACTTTGAATTGATAGGAATACAGACAGAGACGGGAAAATGGACGTACATGACACTCTAAGGCCGAAAGTTCTCTCCATCCATAGAGCCTAGCCCACCGTTCAGGTTCGAAAATGGCTAGACCTAGAGTATAGAGGTAATCTTCATTTTTCTGAACGACGTTAGTAGATGCCAACGCCACAAAGATCATTCAAACACAAGACGATAAAGCGGGGTATCGAATGAATGAAAAAAATACGACTAGGGACTAAGTACTTACGATAGGATATTTGGAATGAAGCCAATTGACACGAGCTAACGCAATCATTGCTCTGGGGTCATCGATTTTGGTCAAAGGCACCTCAGCACATGCTTCGGAATCGTTTTCGGCGGTCTTAGGAGAATCTGGACGACTCTCGAACGATCTTCCTGTGATCGGACATGCTAGCACAGTACCTGTAAAGTCGGAGTTAGGAACGAATGAATCGAGAACACAGGCCATCTAAACAAATGAAGGGACAGAAGTCGAAGACTCGACTCATGGTAACAGGGAGGCTCACCAATTAGGATCTCCGTCTAATTTATTCGAATTGTACCGGTTAGAGTTTCGATCATAAGATGACAAAGAAGAAAGCATGGCGGAGTTCTCTACTCACGTCGGCGAACCTCTTGGAAATACCCTCGCTTGAGCCCATTTCCCTTGTCCCTTTGAGGATTTTGGAGATACTCGGCTATATGTGAAAAAGAGTATACTTCAGTCACTTCGAGACGAAACCCCGAGATGAACTCACGATAGCATAAGTCTTGAACAAAGCAAGGGACAACGCATATCGCATCAACATTGGCATGTCATATGATAGACAAAGCTCGACAACTCGTTGAGCGTCCTCTGGAGTCAACGTTCCTCCGAGCTCGTACTTGTGCTGGTACTGACGGTGTATTTGAATGTATCGACGCCAGCGGAGCTGGCGGACTGCGGCCAAGTAGCAAAGAAAAGCAATAACACAGAGCGTAAAGACTAGATGTCTTTGAAACTCTGCGAGTAGTGATACATGAGAGGCGAAGGGTGATTCCATGATAAGTGCGAAGTAGAAAAACAGGCACTAGAAGTCCTGTCTTTCAAGGGGCTTTTATATGACTCGAACGACTACTGCCGTGCATTCCGGGATAATCCCATCTAAAGTGCGTCAGAGAGTGCATTGCCAAATCGCCGCGCCGAAACGGAGAACCATATTTTTGAGATACATAACAAAATGGTGGCTCGGTTGAGATTACTAGTCTTGTTATTAGTGGAAAAATTTCTTCGGCGTCAATTTAAAGTTATGTAAGTCCTTTAGTCTGTGTGTTATGAGAACCTGTGTCAAATACTACTACCACCGGGGTTCAAGGAGGTGTCCTATGCGTATAGGTACCATGTATCCCGGGCTTAACTGCGCCCCGCTGCTTGCGCACGGACTATCATCGAGATACTTATATCCAGCACAGCATTTTTACATCACCGTCTGGTTATTCAAAAGATCGGGCACATCGGGAAAAATTGAGCAACTTTATATGACTTGAATTGACTCGAGTACCTTTCATTGCCCCACTTTTCCCCAGTCGTCAAATATTGATTTGATAAAGAGGTTCTCCTTCACCGAAGACCGTTTCGCAAATACGGATTTAGATCATTTTGCGGCGCAAGTACTCCCAGATGTACCTTAGCATGACTTTGTAACACGCCGAGTACACCACAATTCTAGCGGTCAACCTAATTTAGTATATGTTCAACTCTTGGGCTAGCTCTTTATGTCCAGAGAAACATATGGCTATATCGGTGGACTAGGAAATACTAAATCGTTACGTTCAACGATTTGGTAGTAGGTGACTGGAATTGATTTAGATCGATGTAAACGCCGCTCAGTCATAGGCCCGAGATTGTCCCAACTAGCTCTCGAGAGCATACGGACTCGGTGATTGACCGCGGGATTTTTGATCCACAGGACCAGTTTATTGAATAGCTTTATTCTGGGAATCCGGTCAGTCGTACCCATATAGATAATATCACTGGGGAAAGGTGTCATTACTTTGCATGGTAAGGTACGAGGGCCACCATTTTATTTTTGATTTTGTTAGATAAATGCATATCTAAGTATACGTGTGGCATTATAGAAGCGCAGGCAAATGGTTGTCACTGGAGTTTCAGGTTACACTCATAACGTTGGACTCTGAACTTGTTTTTGCCAGGAAAATTTGAATATTGTAAACAAAATAGCTTCTTGGACCCATCACTACTTGGAGGTGAAAGGTTAATTTTAAGGTCCAGAACTATAATAGATTCTGTGACTCACGAAAAGTCTCACGTGGAAAACTGTTTTCATTTGTATTCCCATCTTCGAGATATATTATTGAACTGCTGAACCGGTTACTGCAATTATTTTTCAATATTTGTTGTGCTCAAGCCTCAGGCCAGAAGCGGGCTCATAGCACATGTCTATACATTTTTTAGAGGCATATGTTCCAACAAACCAAGCCCTAGCTTGGCTGAATGGATGAATTGTGTCATGAATCTCTTCGAATACCTAGAGGTCCCAATTCAATCCTCCTAGAGCCTCTTTGCATACATTTAATATTATCTCAATACAACTTTTTTATTCCAATTTCTTTACTCAGATTCTATCTACATCTATTGATCGACCATTGAATCCCATTTTGTCCAGGAATGTGTTGGGAAAAAATAAATATAGTTATTAATTACAGTCATCTATGACCATTTCAGATGGTGAAATGTCATTGCGTTCCATCTACTCATTTATTATATGGTAATCCCACTTTCTGTGAATAGGTACAATTTTTCTGAATGAAAGGAACTGTTTCTCATCTCATTTATGCTATCGGAGGAGGGATTACTTTAGGAGGACTTGTTCAGGGTGGCAGTGCACTTTACCACGAATGAAATCCTTTTGGTATATTTTTGTCACTTGGCAACCCGGCATGAAATCAAGGCCTCGTACCTGCCGCACGAAGCGGCGGCCCTCTTCCTTCATTCCTGTGTAATGCATATATCAGTGAAAGTCTCTTTTATCAGTGGCTTCTATGTCTATTTCGGACTTGACAAGATTAGATTGGCTAAGCATCGCAACCAATTGATTAGAGACTCCCCATTTGGATTCCGATCCGGAATGTGACAGAATCCTCCATCCGAAATGCTCGTTCAGCTCGTTTTCTGCTCTTGGAACTTCGGGAAAGACTCAGTCTCCTCCTTTAACCATCACATATGTGCAATTTTGTGTAAAAAGATATAATTTACAGACTTTTACCTTATATTTTTGCTGTATCAATAGTTTCTTACATTCGGATTTCTTGCCAAAAAATGGAAAATCAAGTACTGCAGGTCATCTATCAGTTGTACACATTCAAGGCTCGCCTCTGCTATTTCTCAGAAGAACTCTGTGACGTTACATGATTCATAGACTCATACAAGTATACTATCACACGAATGCAATCTTTGATTTTCCAATCTGAATCCATTCCTTTTAGCAACTAGAGCTTGATCCGCTATACGATGCTGTGTTTGCATTCTGGTAAGCATTATGCTACGTGAAGATTTCAATAAATCACTAACCTAGCCTTTGATTGGTATCTCATCTCCAGCTGGGTTACGAGGCCGACTTTAGGAGGTCTCGTTCTTGCTTATAGCGAGTCGCAGGGTGGCAGTGCAAATTACCACGAGTTAAATCCATTTGGCAAATCATCAATCTTATCTTATATCATTACCGGCTGCCTTACTAATTGGACACGGCCTCGTACCTGCCGCGCGAAGCGACGGCCCTATTCTTTCATTTAAACGGATAATCTTAGTAACATCTGGATTCCTTTCAAGTGCTGGCCATTCTTTCCTAGCCCATACTGATCCAGACCACCAGTCTTTTCCATCCGCTTGAGTTGAAGGTGGCAACATAACATATACTGTCCCAGATGACAGTTCCGCCATAGCCTCTGATGCATTATCAAAGAATTCTTTGGATAATGCGTCATCGTTCTGCCATGTATTTTGATAGTTCGAATCTTTCCACATCTGGGCTAGAATTTTATATCCGTTTTTCTTCTTCCTTGCCCACTCCCGAGCCTGCTTTGCAGATCCATCAGGCGGTTGACCATTGGATGCTGAGTAAAACAAAGAGGTATCGCGTGCTACGGCGAGGTGTGGTTTTATATCGGCTGTCTGTGGAACGGCCACTGTTCTGGAAGTGGTTGTTGATCTGCCACCGCTGCTGCCTGGTGGTGGCGTCACCGGCGCTGAGGTAGATGTCGATACTGGAGGAGAAGAATTGCTCGCTGATGGGCCTCTGCTGCTAGATAATGATACACCATGTTTTGGAGGTAATGGGTTAGATAGCGAGGGGAATGAGAGAAGAAGTAAAGTGAAAGTAGCAATGAAGAATTTGATGACCAGCATCTTGGAGATATCGAGTGAATGTTGACGAGAACCGGCTCTGGGAGTAGAAGATTGTGTATGGCTACTTTTATACTATTTCACCTCCTTGCACTTATTTGTGGCTCTGCGGCCTACGAAAGCAATAAGTATGAAAGCAATAAGTAGAGATGGCAGAGCAGGCAGAGCAGGGTTGACAGATACTGCCCCAGGGTTTTTTCTTTTTGGTGCGATAATGTTAAAAAGAATTTAATACTAAGTATCTGGTTTAAAATTATATATATATTGCCACAAAAATAAAAGCTTTTTTGCGCAAAACCATAAATCAATCGTTTGAGAATTTCTTGGATCTGCACGTCGGAAATTTTTTGTTTTTTGCTCCAGTGTCGGGCACTGAAGTAGACATGAAAATGGGAGGAGGTGACGTAGAAGATGGACTAGACAGGCTAGACAGACGAGTACTACATCAATCAGTATTGTTTTTGTCTTTTCTGTTAGAATATATTTCAATAATTGTTTACATGAACTGAAGTGTACTTTATGATGATTCATGATTTCTTATTGTGAATTTGGAAAGATTGCTATATCACATACAAGGTCACTAATTTTCATACATCCCACGTCACCGAAACATTTGTCTGGGAGGAATTTCCATCTCCGGTGTGTAAAGATACAAGTAGAACACAGCACAAAGCGTGTGTTTTAATGGAGGGCACCTGCCGTGGCGGCCTTTATGGTGTATCCATGATGACCCGCACAACACTGGGTACAACACAGGGGTGCAACACAGATAATCAAAAAACTGGTGTACAGCACGGGTCTTGCGGGTACGGGTCTGGGCACAAAAATTCCAAATAGACATCTTGAAAAACTAGTAGAGCACGGGTTTGGCGGGTTGCCAGCGGATCTCAGGTACAGTTCCGGGTAGGTATTTAATATACACTTATTGAATGATATTGATAATTTTAGATTACTTGTTCAAAATAATTTTGTACTTCAAAACTAAGTAGTACAAGAATTTTTATTTGGCTTAGTGGAATAATTTGCGTATGTAAAAAGGTCATGAACTTCAAAGTACTCACCATTTTGGAGTTTACTTTTTGTTCATACCAGATCCAAAGGCCTATGAATGCACTTTATAACTATTCTATAAGTAAAGGCTCCGTTCTGCGACCAGGAGAAACAATAAAAAAAGTGGGAGGAGAATAATTAAATCACCGTCAAAAAAATTGCTCAGACAATTTCTTCTCCCACTTTTTTATTTGTTGTCCTGGTCACAGAACGGGGCCTAGATGATTTATTAATTTTTGTCTGGATCTATGAATTTTCGAACAAAAATAATCAGCCATGTGTTGAACCCGTAGCATACACGTTCAACCCACCATCCGTAGGACCGTACCCGTTTGGTGAGTATGGGGTTTCTGTAGAGACGGGTCAAACCAGAACTCAGAGTTTACACATGTTGTTTACTGTGACAAACCAGATGCCCCATGGCTTCACCACAAAAAATTCAGGCATCATAAGTTTTGCTTTACGTTTTCCATGAATTGCTGAGACTTCCGATTTTGATCATCATGATGGCCAAATATCATCTATTCAACTGGTTGCTAGAGAAGTACAACCTGGCGGAGACCGCCTAGTCTTGTGTAAGCAGACTGATGAATGGCAGTGATGATACATACTCAGCACTCTATGTGTGTATATATGTAGAGACAACCCGTAATCATATTAAAGTGTTAGTAAAATCATTTGTTAGTACAGGGTTCATAAGTTATAATTATAAATATTTTTGACACAAAAATAAATGGAATTTTCGGGCAAAGAACATGTAAATTCAGTGAGGAGTGACAAGAACTTGAGCAGAAATGCGCGGGGATTTATCGGGGGTTTTATTTCCGGAGCGAAAAAAAATTCTGGGTGGAAAAGAGGATTATTTGTAAATTATTCATTCTTTGCGCAAAAATTCCATTTATTTGTGTCCTATATATATAATTATTACTTATAAATCCAGTGCTAACAAACAATTTTACCATCACTTTGATATGATGATGGGCCGTCTCCACATCACAAAGCTGAATCTATGAGGATTTGTCCTTACTTATCTTCGGTTCGCTGGCTGGTCAAGAACAAACCCATTTGGTATGTTATGTCATGTCTATATTGCCGCACTGCGCAATTTAGAATTTTCCGTATTGCCATAAGTGCCAGAAACTTATTCCTTCCATATGCCATATCAAGATATGCAAGTAAGTACTGTACAAAGTTTTTTAGCTTAATATCTTTTCTGTTGTTCTTCTTCCCCTGACCCTGGTACAGAACGGCCTTGTACCTGCCACGCAAAATGATGGCCTTCTTCTTCAATATATACATGTAGAGTGTCAAGTATGTATCATCACCGCCATTCATCTGTCTGGTTGCACAAGACTAGGCCATCTCCGCTGAGCGGTACTGCTCTAGCAACTGGCAGTTGGCAGTTGACTGGATGCTATTTGACCATCATGTTGAGATAGATGATCAAAATCGGAAGTTTCAATTCATGGGAAACATAAAGAAAAACTTATGAAGCCTGAATTTTTTTGAATTCTTGGGGCATCTGGTCTGACCATCGTGAGTCCCGGTCATTGACAGGTACGAGGCCGCAGTTTAGGTAGGACTCGTTCTTACAAGACTTGGGTCTGCGGAAGATGGCTGTGCTGAGACCGACTGCCAACCCCATTTGGTTTCACTGTTCTCACACGCTCGAAATATTCCGAAATCCTTTCCTGGAAACCTTACGGCCTCGTAATAGCCACGCGGAGCGATGGCCCACTCCCTTTCATTGAGTCTTTAGCTTAAGTCCTCTGCCTTGAGTTCAAACTTAAGGTGAGCTTCAAGCTTCAGTCTTTATCATCATTCTGAGTCTATCTCAAGCCTGAAGCCTGCTGGTCAACCCAACTCAGGTTGACATCAAGCCCAGTCTCCAAGTGATTTATAATAAGCCTTCACTTTTAAGCTCATACTTAAGGTGGGCTTCAGCTTATCATTTCTTGATTCTATCTCTTGTTGACCAAGCTAACTGGGTAGTTGAGTCATCAGTTTCATTTTTTTCTTTGGAATTCAATATTTGATTTTGCTAGTTGATTTGGGTAGCTGAACTTTAAAAACTGTATTTTTGATAATAGCTGCAAGACTTAAATTAATCTAGCGTCATCGTGCAAAATTCATATCTGACTCAAAAAAAGCTGGTAGATTCATACATGACTCTTTGTCTAAAGACCAGAACCATTGCGAGGCCGAATTTAGGAGGACTCGTCCTTACTAAACTCGACTCACGCTGGTGGCTGTGAAACTGTCATGTACAAACCCTATTTGGTAATTCACCTCTAATCTACAGTGGTGGCGAAACATATTGCACCTTCCTAATCAGGTGTTGCACAGCATAGCCATGCAAGCAGCCCTGCCAGGGATCATGACATTAAGCACTGTTGCTGACCTCTAGTACAGCCCGAGTCCGACTGATGCTGCAGTGGTGCATGTAATCCTGGTGGTGGGCCGTTGCCGAGCCGCACGGCTCCTGGTTAGGAAGGTGCAATATTTGTCTTCGGCACGATTGGCAACACCTTTTGGCCTTGTAACAGCCACGCGGAGCGATGGCCCATTCCCTTTCATGATCACATGAACCAAGGGGCCGACGGACATCTTGGCAGCCTTATCCTCCCACTGAACAAAGAAACAGAACCTCATGCCTACTTATAACAATTGGCATGTGAACAGAAGTATAATCGGATTTATGGGATGAGGCGGAGCAGGAGGGTTGGTACTGATACTGCCCAAGCCACTTGGAAGCTCCTCGTACATAATCATGCTCAAGAAGGACCTGTAAATCACGTCCAACTAATCCAGAAATATCTCAGTACGCGAATGCTATTTGACCATCATGTTGAGATAGATGATCAAAATTGGAAGTTTTAATTTGTGAAAAATAAAGCAAAACTTATGAAGCATGAATTTTTTTGGATTCTTGGGGCATCTGGTATGACCATCACAAGTCCCAGTCATTGACTGCAGGTAGACCCATGGGGAAACCCGCAGGTCCCGGTACCTCTTTCCTATGAGTCATGGCAGGTTACAGGTCAAGGGTCTGTCTCTATGCAGGTGCCTGTGGGTACCTGCCTGACCCACATGCTTTTGTTGATTTTATATTTACAATAGACTAATTGTCTTGGTGGGTGAGATAGAGCCTTCACTTCAGTCTCTATTAACTTCAAACACCTGTACTTTTAATTATCACTGCCCTGTGCATTTGCCTCTGCCTCGGTCATCTATGACTCAATGCTCCATGCATCTGCCCCATAGCCTCAATTGATATGCCTTTCAATTTATGTAATCTTACTTACTAATATTCCTTCCGGCTTGAGTCACTTCTCTTCTCTCCAGCCATAACCTGGTCATCATTTCACATTTGTCATTACCCTCTCACCTCTCCCTTGTTTGTTGTTTTCTATCTTTCACAGTGGTAGACTTTTCCCTATTGTGGTGACTTCTCCCATGTGATTTCTAGCCCAAAGGGTTTTTAATGTCTCCCTGTGGAGATCATTTTTGCGTAGCTATAACTTTTATCCATTTACTCCATATATGCTTTAGACACACTGTTGGACGATTAGAAGTCATAAATGAGGAAACTCCAAAAAAAAATCCGAAATCTCTGTGTTCATATCTCAACAATCAACCATCCATTTTGCTTGATTATTCAAGTCACAACCCTGGTCCCAGAGTACATTTGAGTAGCCCAAATTGATCATAAAAGAGTTTACTGAGCAAGCTATAGATGAGAAAAATTCAAATAACACCAACAATCCAGAATCTTTTTGCTTATATCTCCAAGTTCAAACCAAAGCCATAATTAGAGAATACATATAGGTTACCCACATCAGTCATATAAACCTTACTGAGCAACTTATGAATGAGAAAAGATCCAAATAGTACCATATACTATATTATTCACTTTTAGGGTATTTCTCTTTTATATCTTTAAAATGAGTTTCTGGACAAGAGCTAGAAATAGAGTTTCATCTATTTACTAATTCCTAGATACCTGCTGCTGGACTTGGATTATAGGAAAATTACAAGGAAATTATGATAGAAATTACTGTAAAAGTCAGTATAACAATGGAAACACAGTAATTTCATTGTAATTTCTCTTATGATTGCTCTGTGATTCTTTTGCGATTACAAAGAATTACAAATTTGCTCCCAGTGCAGGTTAAAGTTACTTGTAGAAATGAAAATATGAGACTATGCACCATCTTTATAATTATGTTTGGAATCATGAGATAAAGCACTGTTGCTGACCTCTAGTACAGCCCGAGTCCGACTAACGCTGCAGTGGTGCATGTAATCCTAGGTGGTGGACCGTGGCTGAGCCGTACGGCGCCTGGTTAGGAAGGTGCAATACCACTGTATCTTCAGCACAATCGGCAACACGTTTTGGTCTTGTAATAGCTATGCGGAGTGGCCCACTCCCTTTCATGAATCAAGGGGCCGACGGACATCTCGGCAGCCGTATCCGCCCACCGAACAAAGAAAGGGAACCTCACGCCTACTTATAGCAATTGGCATGTGAAAATATGGGATGAGGCGGAACAGGAGGGTTGGTACTGAAACTGCCCAAGCCACTTGGAAGCTCCTCGTACATAATCATGCTCAAGGACCTGTCCAACTAATCCAGGAAACTCAGTACACCTCACCCCTCATTGGAGAAGTACTTCTCTACCTCATCGAACCTTACAACTCTTAGCAAACAAATCTGGGACATGGGTGCACTTAGTTCAGAGCTTTTCCTTTGTATTAATCCCATGCCGACTGTTCCCGAGCTTCATGCTACTCGTGAAAACGTCGCACAACAATTTACTCGCCTTACCGCAAATCCGAACTACACCATGTCTTCGGTATCCTGTAGCAGTTCGACAACTGCATTATGGCCATTCATCTTTGCAAGATCAGTGGCTGTCCTGTGCAAAGAATCCGTGATAGCCTTATCAGCTCCCCGTCGCAAAAGGCACCGTACTACGTCCTCCCGTCCCTCTCTAGCACCTATATGCAAAGCATTTCCGAGTCCCTTCTCTCTCTGACTATCGTGAGTCAGATCGTTATCCGGAATTTCGTCGATGTCAACGCCGTGATCGAGCAGAAGGTCGATCATGTCAATACGTCCATAAAACGAAGCCAATATGAGGGAGTTGGCGTTTTGTTTGTTTGCACCGTGTTCAAGGAGTAATTCAACTGTCTGTGGACTTGCATGGATCACACCGAGATCGAGACAAGTCCACGTTTCCGATCGGTAGTTTTCGTTAGGATTTGCGCCGTGTTCGAGGAGCCATTTAGTGAGCATGGTTCTATCTGCGGCCACAGCGTGACTGCAAGATAATGCATTAGCAAACAAGGTTCTAGTAGTCATCCATGAGCTAATAATGACAATTCGAAATCTTACCTGAGAGCATCCCCTGTATGACCTGCAGACTGATTGATATTCCAACCCGAATCTATCATCGCTTGAAAAACCTCAACGGATTGAGATTTTGACGCTGCTATAATTACGTCTGTTCGGAGAGTTTCAGTGTTCGCAGTAGTTGAAAAAATCGGAAAATGTAAAACTTCGATAATAATCAATTACGGACCGGGAGACATGATGAATCCATTTCCAAGCAGATACTTGACAATCGTGCTATTTCCATTCTGGGCAGCAACAGTGAGCCCTTCTTGAAGTGGATGGTCTTGCAGAGCACTGGCTGTAGTAGTACAGTCTGCGAGAATCAACCGTATTTCGTCCACACTGTCGTTGGTACAAGCTAGAGTAAATCTTTCTGAAATCGTAGACATGATGGTAAGATTGATATACATTTCCCGGGTTTTGAGTCGACTTTTAACCACGAACAAGGGTGGCACTGCGAGGCAGTGCTGAACTGTGAATGATGAACAACTATTGCCGAGCCCTTAGAATCAGCTTATCCCAATATGTTAAGATCTATTTCTAGATATATGCTTAAAACCGAGACTTTCGCGAGCAAATCTGTGTCCGCCTCCTGACCGAACTCCTATCTTGCTTCCTTGCTTTCTTCCGAGTCCGTTATCTTACCACCGGTACCCACAATACAACTAATTTACTAAGTAGGATTATTGAGTAGGCAAATTCTGTGTTAGTAATATACTAATTTACATCTCATTTTCACCATCCCACCTGTCTGGGATAAACATGTCAATAGACTCATGAAAGGGAGTGGGCCATCACGTGGCTATTACGAAGCCGTAAGGTGTTTCCAGAAAGGATTTCAAAATATTCCGAGCATGTTGGGAATGGAAATGGGGTTGGTAGTTGATCTCAGCACAGCCGCATTCTGCAGACCCAAGTCTTGTAAGAATGAGTCCTACGCAAACTCCGGCCTCATAACTTTCTCAAAAAAATGCAGCAAACTCCGACCTCCCCAAGTCATTATACCACTTTGGAGTACAGAAGGGTGCCTGCCCGCTTGTTTTCTTCCCACAGTGAGTCTTCTTAGGAACATTCAAAGCTTCCATCAGATATAACATGAACAGGATGTCATTCCAGAGGAATTACAAAAGCAGTGATGGTTGGCTATACAGAGAAAATACAAAATGGAAACATTTACAGTGTGTGCAAGAATTGATGTCACCTACCATATTTGGTAACTCCCCCTTTTCAACGCATTTTTGTGGGCTCATTGGCCTACATACTTTCTTTCAGGCTAGAATATGCTCCTCGTAAAACTTCAGCTCTGTGTACCTCACGTTGAAAGCTATATTGCAACAGGGAGGTACCTTAGAGTACCTCTGACACGACAAAATGGCAGAGTTACACAGCCATAACCTAAAAAGGCAAGTGACGTCAATTCTCGCACATACTGTAATTTTCCTTGTAATTCTAGTAGAGAAATCAATTTTTATATGATTTCAGTGTTGTGCAAGACATTCATGGTTTAGATTTTCTCAGAAATATAATTTTTACAAACATTTAGCACTGAAATTATGATGGATCATACAATCTACCTTAAGCAGTGTACTGTTCAAACACATCTTTTTGAGCTTAAAGGCATGACTAGAAGGATACTTATGGTTGTAAGCAGCAAGGATGTAACGGATATGAAATCCTCGTACATACCACGTGATCGCTACCGTACACCGCGAGCACATGATGTTCATTTTCCTTAACTTTTATCTTACTTGTCGTCGTTACTCGCATCAATCTACTATTTGGCTTACTGAATTGCCGAAGAGGCGTGCGGGGACGGCGACAGGAAAGTATATTTGTTACACTTTTTTCAGTGTCAATCTTCCAGATTGGTGTCTGTCACGACGGATAAAACCGGACAACTCTAACCTTTTTTAGAACAACATCAAACTTCTCGAATTCTTCGCCGTCGAACTCGCCCGTGCCAATCAAATGGCGTATACAAGATCAAATAACCCAAGGCTTGATGACGACGCTCGTCATCTCACGCAAGACTACCCCGCTTTTGGGGAGAACCTCCCGAGAGCCTCGTCGAGGAGCTCAACGGTGTCTCAGGCCTCAAGAACTACGTACCCTGGAGTCCCCGAGGATGTCTTAGAGCGGGTATCTCAAGCTAAAACCGCTCGCTTGGCTGCAAGAGCAAGGTACGAAGCTGCGCTTGCCAACCCGGACTTTCCGAACTCGGTCATCACAAAACTCGAAGACGACCTCTCGAAATGTGAAGATGAATTAAAATTTGCGAGGATTGAGCGCACGCGCGCCAAATTTTCAAGCCAACACTCCGCCTCATCAAGACCTCTACTCCCTGCACCTTTGCCTGCGCCGGCCCCACCACAATACCCTCCAAAGTCCCTCTTGCAGCCCGTTACCGAGGATCTGGATCTGTTCTTGGAGCGGGGGGAAGAGTTGGAGAAACTGGATCATAAGGTTAATGTCGAGGGAGGCTGCGAAAACGGGCGGGCCTCAACAACCAACCAAATCGACCTTGCAAGGACCGAGTGCGACAGCGCTCAACTTTTGGATCAACGTGCCGCTACCCTACCCGGACGATCACTCCACCCTTCCATACCAGTGTCGCGCTTGCTGCAAATTGCTACAAGGTTCTCTTCGCAACTCAGGAACGTGCCGTTTTTGGAGCAGAGGGAGGACCCAAGTAATCGGTGTCATAGAGATGATGCCAAAACGGGCCTTGAAGATCAACGCTTGCAAATCACCGATGAACGCAACCTTACGAGGACCGAGCGTGACCACGCTAAACCTCTGGATCGACATGCCACCGCTGCACCCAGAGGGTCAGTCCTTCCAACCATACTCACGTCGTTCCCGCAGCCACTTGCTTTCGAAGATTCGGCTCCGTCACTTCTGGAGCAGGGAGGAAAATTGGAAGAACCGGCGCCGTTTTTGGAGTGGGGAGAAGAACCGAGAAGGCGTATATTGAACCAGGGAGCTGGTTCTAAGATGGGGGAGGAGGTTGGAATAGCGGGAGGAAGGGAAGAGAGGACGAGAAGCGTGCACGATGGTCGCGTGCAGTTACCTGGACACTACGAACATGAAGGTCGTAGTTAGGACGTTTGTACCCTTAGATAGGGAACAATACATGTATTTACCGAATGCACTAAGGACGGCAACCGGTCCTAGAACTCAACCTTTGCGAGACCAAGACGAACGAGAGGTACAACACCATGTACCTCTGACAGTGGTTACTCACCAGAGTAGAACTCCGCAACCATTGGCTCACCATCAAGAGCAACCGGGGGTAAACTCACCACCCCCACCTATTAATTATGCTTCAAGACCGCTGAGGTCTCCCCCCGTTTTTGTAACTACCTCAACACGAGGCAGTGTTAGTTGGATTCGACCAAGAGACTTCATTACGCCGGTCCGACATATTGTTGGAGGTTTTGGAGGGGGAGGAGATTCTGAAGGGAGCTCCTACTATGAGTCGAGTGAGTCGGACCATGGAAATGGAGGTGGGGGTAGACCGCCGGGCTGGTGGGATGATGACCCGGGTGATCTGGATCACAATGACGAAGGACGAAGTGATGATCGCCAACCGAGAAGAGGTCGGCATGGGAAAGACAGGGATAATGAACCACGTCGTGGTCCATGTGGGGGAGGACCACCGGGAGGTGACCCTCCGGATGATGGGGAACCAGAAGGTGGTAAAGACCGGTCACTTTTGTTTTTATAGTAGTAAGACCTCCTTAAACTCCACCGAAGGAGGGCCCTATGAAAGAAACTGAACGGAATGTAGAAAGCCTCTGTTCTACTCCAATCAAAACAATAACACGGTTCAGTTCATTCAAGTTGAAGGGTAGCGCAATTATCTTAGTTACGACTCACGACCAGGTACCGATCCTAAACGACAAGTAAGTTTTACATGTTGTGCTAACAGCGTGACGCTTTACGAGCCGTTGTCCTCAGGCCTTAGAATTTGTCCTTGCTTTCCGTAGTCTATACTGACTCAGTAAGTAAGTTGTGTTCGGTTTACTAGCGAAAGACTAGTTAGAGTTGCGTAAGGTATTACGAGTGGAACAAGCTGTCCAAGAAGGGTCTCTCGAATGGTCGGGGTAAGGTGAAATGTAACTGTCCGCTTCGGTGGTACTGGTTTAACGCCTTCCAGAAGCTCTTTTGAACCCGGTCTTTTTCTTCCTCTGTGTCTCTTTCGCTCTCCTCTGAGTCGTCTTTTTCTCCTTTCGGCGACGTCCTGTCCTTGTTCTCTACCCGTCCGGTGTCCTCGGATGGGTTTTAGTCGGTTAAGTTGGCTTTCATTCTGGTTTTTTCGCACGAGCTTTCCTATCCCCTAGAACTAAAACCACCTCAAACCATAAGTTACATCAGAGTATAACACCGACCCCATGTTTATACAACGTCTGTATCTGTCTTTTAATTTTAGTTTCAACGTGCAGGAGCTAAAAGCTCGAACGCCGGAATTCTTACACTTCCGTTACTCGCAGTTTGAGTCTCAGTTCTTCCTTCACATAGTACTAACTAGTGTACTAGATGGAAAACAAAACAAGAAGGTTGGAGCAGGCACAGCAGACAGTGTAGTTCGGTTTTAAAGTAGCTAGGTCCATACCGGCGTTCTTCGAAGTGGTTCGCTCTCGTAGGCCTCCTACGTCTTAATCTGAGAGTTGGCGTCTTTTTTGTCGCTGTTCGGGCTTGATACCGTTTGGACTTTAACATACGGTAGTAAAGGTTTTTCGACAGAAAATAGACTGGAAAAGGGTCACTTTTAATGCAGCCACTTCCACCTATGAAATTGAGAGTCCAAAGTCTGTGTGTTTATAAACTAAAGAACCTTAGGGTTAGCTGGCCACCTCACAACCTATAGTCCCTCCTTAGAGTTGGAGTAATACCACGTAACAGCGAGTGAACACAATAAGTACTGGAGTTGAACTTTTAAAAGTATATGTCCAAGGCTACTATTGCTGACCAAAAATATACCTAGTGTTTCAACGAGTGTTAGACTACTGCTCTTAGTGCTGTTAAGAAGCTTGTTGTGTTTACCTGAGCTACAGCCACCGTAAGTAAGTTGTTCGTGACCACTGTTATGGAAGCTCGTGTTCTGAAGTTTTGGTTTACTATCAACCCCGGGGTTATGAAACTTAGTCGCGTTCGAACTTCTAGAAGAGCGGCAGTTTATGTCCCTATTATTATAACAAGAACTGAATAACTTTCTCTTCTTCCTCGAGCTGCCCTAGTTCCCTTTGACCGTATAAAACTTTCTCCTATTGCTAATGCTAGTAGGTGCGGACATCGTTAAGCTGTAGAACAGGCAGTTCGTCCATAATGAGTTGCATTGAAAGTAGTTTACTTACGTGAAGCTTTCTCGGTAAAACGCCACCGTCCCAAAGAACAGGCCCAACGGTTACTTGACTATGTTGTACCTCCAGTTCGGCTCCTAAATCTCTCCAACTTCCTGTGCTAGCATCTGCCCTTTTAAAATTACCTAAACAGCCTTTTCGATAACCTATAACTCCCATGAAGAGCTCGTCGCCAGAACACTTGCACCACTTATCTTCACAACATAATTATGTACATATACTATATCTAAAAGTCATGGGTTCCAGCCCTAATATCGGTTTATTAGTACATAACAAGTTCATTGACGGTCGTCGACATGTAGTTATGATGTAGCCTAAAGGTACACCTTGTAGTGGATAACAAGACTCGGACCAAGGTAATACCTGGGTGTTGGTCGATCATAGCATGACCCAGGGTCCATTTTTAGGGTAGTAGATAGTATACTTAAAGACGACCTTGTGGGTCGACCTTAAATAGTCGGCTACTTTACCGCCACATCCCTTTCCACGGTAACGAAACGTACCGTCACTGACGCTCAGGGTGATGGAAAAAAACCTAAAACAATCCACTTCCGTAAGAGTTGATTTTTTAGACCGAAGTAAATACAAATACAGAAACTCTGAAAATTACGTGTAATATAGTCACAACAGACTGGTTTAAATTCACTTTCTGTGTACTTTTCGAACCAGGAAACATTGCTTATATGAAAGGACAGCAGCAGGGGCGTGCGGAGAAGCCGTTAAGTCATTCGGTTCATCATCTAACTACGCTCATTGCTGCTGTTCATTCTATTTTCAATTCCTTTTACTTGTAGTACACGAGCGCCACATGCCATCGCTAGTGCACCATACATGCTCCTAAAGTATAGGCAATGTGGGAGGGGGCGTTTTGGGATGGTCCCAAAAGTTTTACTCATTCATTAACTCACATCCTTCCCGTATAATTCTTTTTTATAATGTCCTTCTCCTAATTTTCACTATTAATATCTCATCGGTCCATGAGCTTCACCTAATACTGGTACTTACTAATGTGTCACCCTCTCGTCGCTCTAACCTTTCCCTCACTACTATCCCCGAGTCTGAAGGCCTCATCGCACAATCGGTATTATGGACAGCAATACTTAATTAGACCCAACGAGGCTCCATTATGGAGTAGCCACGTCATTCAAACTAAACGAAACTCGTATCCATTCCGAAGAGCCATGTCACCAAAACACCACCTGGCTCCATTACGAGTAACTGCGTCACCCAAATTCTTGTCACCGACTAGTAGTGGCTGCATTGCGGATAGCCACATCGGACCACAAATTTGTTGCTCCATAATCCTTGTATCCTAACACTTCAGTTGCCAAGAACTCGGCCGAATAGTCATCCATGCCAAAAGGTACAACTCGTGGAAGTCCAAGAGGGACGAGAACTCAGAGAGGTCTGAGTCCGAGGTTCAGAGGGACAAAAACTCAGAGAAGTCTGAGTCTGAGAAGGCTAGGACACAGACAAAGACCGAGTCTTTGTAAATCAACACTCGGCCAACGTAGCATCACGTGAAGACGAAGGGTTGGCCTGAGATAACGTTCACGAGAAACGTACTAGAGTAGCTCCGATCGTAGCTACCGACTATAGGGTAGTGTGTCCTATTAGGAAGCGTATATAACCCCATCGGAAACGTATTCCGATAGGAACTTGGCTATAAGTAGGCCACCATGGCCGTACTAAAGACGTATGTAGAAGTACAGACGATCATTAGCTGCATATGGTGGAAGTCACCATATAAGATGGAGGAGTATCTCGTAGAGTCGAAGGAAGTGACGACAAGGGCATTATTTCGCCAGTTTGTTACGAGACTTCTGAACTTCCTTTCAGGAGGATACACGTAACCGGAAGTAGGGTACGGATTTCGACGAACCCCCAGAGAGACGCTTCAAAACCATGGTAAGAACTCGGTGGGGACATTCCAACGGACGGTAATCCTATCATGCTCGGTATAGGAGTACTCAGTGATGTTCTCAAGGAAGCCTTAGGTATCGAAATCCTCCAGGCCAATTAGGTACCTGGAGGTACACAGATTAATCCAAGGCATCTTTGGATAGGTCCTGTTGCTATGATAAAACAGGAAACATATTAAGTTGAAACCCCTACCTCAACTAGTCTAAGGAGACTCGAAAAGGTAGGGGGTGGTGGAAGTCAAATCATTTATCTGCGGTAAGCTAATCGCAGTGCTTGGCCCACTTGTGGAAGAGGAACTCTCCAAAGAAGTTCGAACAGCCGCCAAAGCCAAACATGAGTTTCATGAGCATTACTATTACACCTCTAGGGAGAAGTCCCTAGAGTGACTTGCCACAGTGTGGAGAAAAGAAGAAACTTAGGAAAGCCAATGAGGAAAGCCTCAAAGGC
>ML179084.1:864-19837 GCA_004369135.1 Dendrothele bispora CBS 962.96 | reverse complement strand
GTCATCTATGACCATTTCAGATGGTGAAATGTCATTGCGTTCCATCTACTACTCATTTATTATATGGTAATCCCACTTTCTGTGAATAGGTACAATTTTTCTGAATGAAAGGAACTGTTTCTCATCTCATTTATGCCATCGGAGGAGGGATTCCTGTATAATGCATGTATCAGTGAAAGCCTTTCTTATCAGTGGTTTTATGTCTATTTCGGACGTGACAAGATTAGACTGGCTAAGTGTCGCAACCACTTGATTAGAGACTCCCATCTGAATTCCGATCCGGAATGTGACAGAATCCTCCATCCGAAATGCTCGTTCAGCTCGTTTTCTGCTCTAAGAACTTCGGGAAAGACTTAGTCTCCTCCTTTAACCATCACATATGTGCAATTTTGTGTAAAAAGATATAATCTACAGACTTTTACCTTAGAGTTTTCCTGTATCAATAGTTTCTTGCATTCGGATTTTCCTTGCCAAAAAGTAGAAAATCAAGTACTGCAGGTCATCTATTAGCTGTACACATTCAAGGCTCGCCTCTGCTATTTCTCAGAAGAACTCTGTGACGTTACATGATTCATAGACTCATACTAGTATACTATCACACCAATGCATTGATTTTCCAATCTTAATCCATTTTTTTTAGCAACTAGAGCTTGATCCGCTATACGATTCTGTGTTTGCATTCTGGTAAGTGTTATGCTACGTGAAGATTTCAATAAATCACTAATCTAGCCTTTAATTGGTATCTAATCTCCAGCTGGGTTCAAACGGATAATCTTAGTAACATCTGGATTCCTTTCAAGTGCTGGCCATCCTTTTCTAGCCCATACTGATCTAGACCACCAGTCTTTTCCATCCGCTTGAGTTGAAGGAGGCAACATAACATATACTGTCCCGGATGACAGTTCCGCCATAGCCTCTGATGCATTATCAAAGAATTCTTTGGATAATGCGGCATTGTTCTGCTATGTATTTTGATGATTTGAATCTTTCCACATCTGGGCTAGAATTTTATATCCGTTTTTCCTCTTCCTTGCCCACTCCCGAGCCTGCTTTGCAGATCCGTCAGGCGGTTGACCATTGGATGTTGAGTAAAACTTTTATATCAGCTGTCTGTGGAACGGCCATTGTTCTGGAAGTGGTTGTTGATCTGCCACCGCTGCTGCTAGATAATGATACACCATGTTTTGGAGGTAATGGGTTAGATAGCGAGGAAAATGACAGAAGAAGTAAAGTGAAAGTAGCAATGAAGAATTTGATGACCAGCATCTTGGAGATATCGAGTGAATGTTGACGAGAACCGGCTCTGGGAGTAGAAGATTGTGTATGGCTACTTTTATACTATATCACCTCCTTGCACTTATTTGTGGCTCTGCGGCCTATGAAAGCAATGAGTATGAAAACAATAAGTAGAGATGGCAGAGCAGGCAGAGCAGGGTTGACAGATACTGCCCCAGGGTTTTTTCTTTTTGGTGCGATAATGTTAAAAAGAATTTAATACTAAGTATCTGGTTTAAAATTATATATATATTGCCACAAAAATAAAAGCTTTTTTGCGCAAAACCATAAATCAATCGTTTGAGAATTTCTTGGATCTGCACGTCGGAAATTTTTTGTTTTTTGCTCCAGTGTCGGATACTGCGGTAGACATGAAAATGGGAGGAGGTGACGTAGAAGATGGACTAGACAGGCTAGACAGACGAGTACTACATCAATCAGTATTGTTTTTGTCTTTTCTGCTATAATATATTTCAATAATTGTTTACATGAACTCAAGTATACTTTATGATGATTCATGATTTCCTATTGTGAATTTCGAAAGATTGCTATATCATGTACAAGGTCACTAATTTTGATATCCCACGTCACAGAAACATTTGTCTGGGAGGAATTTCCATCTCCGGTGTGTAAAAATACAAACAGAACCCAGCACAAAGCGTGCGTTTTGATGGAGGGCACCTGGCCTCGCGGCCTTTATGGTGTATCTATGATCACCTGTACAATACTGGGTGCAACACAGGGGTGTTAGTACTGGGTTTATAAGTTATAATTATAAATTTTTTTGACACAAAAATAAATGGAATTTTCATGCAAAGACGTATAAATTCAGTGAGGAGTGACAAGAACTTGAGCACAGCCTATCAGGAAAAAGTCCCCTAGGCCAAAGACTGTCAAAGTCAACCATGGCTTTAGGGTCAAATTGAGTGGGTGCCATGGCTGATTTTAAGTGCCATGGCCATAAATTGTCAGTCCTGAGACACTCCTGGGACACTCTTGGACACTCCTGAGACACTCCTGGGACACTCCTAGACACTCCTGGGACACTCCTAGACACTCCTGGGCAGTCTCAGGACTGAAAAATTATAGCTATGGCACTTTAAATCAGCCATGGCACCCCTTCAATTTTGACCCCAAAGCCATGGTTGACTTTGATAGTCTTTGGCCTAGGGGACTTTTCCTGATTGGCACTGGGCGCAAAAACATATATATCCCCAGGAATTACAGAGACATGACAGACAAAATATGAATTAGCTACACGTCTGTATCTCTACTGATGTTACAAGAAAAATGGAGTTATGTTTGTACTGTATTTCCAACACTACAGATTGTTGACCCTGTAAGATCACTGTATTGAAACTGTATTTCTTTGCATATTTCCAGTGGTAATATGGACATGTATCTAATTCATATTTCTTCTGAATGGAATTTTCTGGCAGAGAACATGTGTTTTCAGTGCGGAGTGACCAGAACTTGAGCGGAGATGCGTGGGGATTTATCGGGGGTTTTGTTTCCGGAGCGAAAAAAAATTCTGGGTGGAAAAGAGGATTATTTGTAAATTATTCATTCTTTGCGCAAAAATTCCATTTATTTGTGTCCTATATATATAATTATTACTTATATAATCCAGTGCTAACAAATGATTTTACCATCACTTTGATATGATGATGGGCCGTCTCCACATCACAAAGCTGAATCTATGAGGATTTGTCCTTACTTATCTTCGGTTCGCTGGCTGGTCAAGAACAAACCCATTTGGTATGTTATGTCATGTCTATATTGCCGCACTGCGCAATTTAGAATTTTCCGTATTGCCATAAGTGCCAGAAACTTATTCCTTCCATATGCCATATCAAGATATGCAAGTAAGTACTGTACAAAGTTTTTTAGCTTAATATCTTTTCTGTTGTTCTTCTTCCCCTGACCCTGGTACAGAACGGCCTTGTACCTGCCACGCAAAATGATGGCCTTCTTCTTCAATATATACATGTAGAGTGTCAAGTATGTATCATCACCGCCATTCATCTGTCTGGTTGCACAAGACTAGGCCATCTCCGCTGAGCGGTACTGCTCTAGCAACTGGCAGTTAACTGAATGCTATTTGACCATCATGTTGAGATAGATGATCAAAATTGGAAGTTTTAATTTGTGAAAAATAAAGCAAAACTTATGAAGCATGAATTTTTTTGGATTCTTGGGGCATCTGGTATGACCATCACAAGTCCCAGTCATTGACTGCAGGTAGACCCATGGGGAAACCCGCAGGTCCCGGTACCTCTTTCCTATGAGTCATGGCAGGTTACAGGTCAAGGGTCTGTCTCTATGCAGGTGCCTGTGGGTACCTGCCTGACCCACATGCTTTTGTTGATTTTATATTTACAATAGACTAATTGTCTTGGTGGGTGAGATAGAGCCTTCACTTCAGTCTCTATTAACTTCAAACACCTGTACTTTTAATTATCACTGCCCTGTGCATTTGCCTCTGCCTCGGTCATCTATGACTCAATGCTCCATGCATCTGCCCCATAGCCTCAATTGATATGCCTTTCAATTTATGTAATCTTACTTACTAATATTCCTTCCGGCTTGAGTCACTTCTCTTCTCTCCAGCCATAACCTGGTCATCATTTCACATTTGTCATTACCCTCTCACCTCTCCCTTGTTTGTTGTTTTCTATCTTTCACAGTGGTAGACTTTTCCCTATTGTGGTGACTTCTCCCATGTGATTTCTAGCCCAAAGGGTTTTTAATGTCTCCCTGTGGAGATCATTTTTGCGTAGCTATAACTTTTATCCATTTACTCCATATATGCTTTAGACACACTGTTGGACGATTAGAAGTCATAAATGAGGAAACTCCAAAAAAAAATCCGAAATCTCTGTGTTCATATCTCAACAATCAACCATCCATTTTGCTTGATTATTCAAGTCACAACCCTGGTCCCAGAGTACATTTGAGTAGCCCAAATTGATCATAAAAGAGTTTACTGAGCAAGCTATAGATGAGAAAAATTCAAATAACACCAACAATCCAGAATCTTTTTGCTTATATCTCCAAGTTCAAACCAAAGCCATAATTAGAGAATACATATAGGTTACCCACATCAGTCATATAAACCTTACTGAGCAACTTATGAATGAGAAAAGATCCAAATAGTACCATATACTATATTATTCACTTTTAGGGTATTTCTCTTTTATATCTTTAAAATGAGTTTCTGGACAAGAGCTAGAAATAGAGTTTCATCTATTTACTAATTCCTAGATACCTGCTGCTGGACTTGGATTATAGGAAAATTACAAGGAAATTATGATAGAAATTACTGTAAAAGTCAGTATAACAATGGAAACACAGTAATTTCATTGTAATTTCTCTTATGATTGCTCTGTGATTCTTTTGCGATTACAAAGAATTACAAATTTGCTCCCAGTGCAGGTTAAAGTTACTTGTAGAAATGAAAATATGAGACTATGCACCATCTTTATAATTATGTTTGGAATCATGAGATAAAGCACTGTTGCTGACCTCTAGTACAGCCCGAGTCCGACTAACGCTGCAGTGGTGCATGTAATCCTAGGTGGTGGACCGTGGCTGAGCCGTACGGCGCCTGGTTAGGAAGGTGCAATACCACTGTATCTTCAGCACAATCGGCAACACGTTTTGGTCTTGTAATAGCTATGCGGAGTGGCCCACTCCCTTTCATGAATCAAGGGGCCGACGGACATCTCGGCAGCCGTATCCGCCCACCGAACAAAGAAAGGGAACCTCACGCCTACTTATAGCAATTGGCATGTGAAAATATGGGATGAGGCGGAACAGGAGGGTTGGTACTGAAACTGCCCAAGCCACTTGGAAGCTCCTCGTACATAATCATGCTCAAGGACACGTCCAACTAATCCAGAAATATCTCAGTACGCGTTACCCCTCATTGGAGAAGTACTCCTCTGTCTCCTCAGACCTTACAACTCTTAGCAAACAAATCTGAGACATGGGTGCACTTAGTTCAGAGCTTTTCCTTTGTATTAATCCCATGCCGACTGTTCCCGAGCTTCATGCTACTCGTGAAAACGTCGCACAACAATTTACTCGCCTTACCGCAAATCCGAACTACACCATGTCTTCGGTATCCTGTAGCAGTTCGACAACTGCACCATGGCCATTCATTTTTGCAAGATCAGTCGCTGTCCTGTGCAAAGAATCCGTGATAGCCTTATCAGCTCCCCGTCGCAAAAGACACCGTACTACGTCCTCCCGTCCCTCTCTAGCACCTATATGCAAAGCATTTCCGAGTCCCTTCTCTCTCTGACTATCGTGAGTCAGATCGTTATCCGGAATTTCGTCGATGTCAACGCCGTGATCGAGCAGAAGGTCGATCATGTCAATACGTCCATAAAACGAAGCCAATATGAGGGAGTTGGCGTTTTGTTTGTTTGCACCGTGTTCAAGGAGTAATTCAACTGTCTGTGGACTTGCATGGATCACACCGAGATCGAGACAAGTCCACGTTTCCGATCGGTAGTTTTCGTTAGGATTTGCGCCGTGTTCGAGGAGCCATTTAGTGAGCATGGTTCTATCCGCGGCCACAGCGTGACTGCAAGATAATGCATTAGCAAACAAAGTGCTAGTAGTCATCCATGAGCTAATAATGACAATTCGAAATCTTACCTGAGAGCATCCCCTGTATGACCTGCAGACTGATTGATATTCCAACCCGAATCTATCATCGCTTGAAAAACCTCAACGGATTGAGATTTTGACGCTGCTATAATTGCGTCTGTTCAGAGAATTTCAGTGTTCGCAGTAGTTGAAAAAATCGGAAAATGTAAAACTTCGATAATAATCAATTACGGACCGGGAGACATGATGAATCCATTTCCAAGCAGATACTTGACAATCGTGCTATTTCCATTCTGGGCAGCAACAGTGAGCCCTTCTTGAAGTGGATGGTCTTGCAGAGCACTGGCTGTAGTAGTACAGTCTGCGAGAATCAACCGTATTTCGTCCACACTGTCGTTGGTACAAGCTAGAGTAAATCTTTCTGAAATCGTAGACATGATGGTAAGATTGATATACATTTCCCGGGTTTTGAGTCGACTTTTAACCACGAACAAGGGTGGCACTGCGAGGCAGTGCTGAACTGTGAATGATGAACAACTATTGCCGAGCCCTTAGAATCAGCTTATCCCAATATGTTAAGATCTATTTCTAGATATATGCTTAAAACCGAGACTTTCGCGAGCAAATCTGTGTCCGCCTCCTGACCGAACTCCTATCTTGCTTCCTTGCTTTCTTCCGAGTCCGTTATCTTACCATCCACAATACAACTTTAAACCACTGGCATGTACTAAGTAGGATTATTCAATAGGCAAATTCTGTGTTAGCGATATCTAATTTACATCTCATTTTCACCATCCCACTTGTCGGGATAAACACGTCAATAGACTCATGAAAGGGAGTGGGCCATCACGTGGCTATATATTACGAGGCCGTAAGGTGTTTCCGGAAAGGATTTTGAAATATTACGAGTATGTTGGGAATGAAAATGGGGTTGGCAGTTGATCTCAGCACAGCCCCCATCCGCAGACCCAAGTCTTGTAAGACCAGTCCTGCGCAAACTCCGGCCTCTTAACTTTCTCGAAGAAATAGAGCAAACTCCAGCCTCCCCAAGTCATTATATCACTTTAGAGTACAGAAGGGTGCCTGCCCGCTTTGTTTTCTTCCCACAGTGAGTCTTCTTAGGAACATTCAAAGTTTCTATCAGATGTAACATGTCAAGCTGCGAGAATTTCAGGATGTCATTCCTCTGAATTACAAAAGCAGTGATGGTTGGCTATACAGAGAAAATACAAAGACCACTAAATGGAAACATTTAATTTTCCTTGTAATTCTAGTAGAGAAATCAATTTTTATATGATTTAAATGTAATTCTTTGGAATTATAGAAACTCCCAATGAGCAAAACTTGTGCAAGACATTCATGGTTTAGTTTTTCTCAGATATAATTCTTACCACAGTGGAAACATTTAGCACTGCAATGATGATGGATCACATTCAATCTACCTTAAGCAGTGTGCTGTTCAAACACACGTAAACATAAATGAAGCCAGTTTTTTTAGGTGGGAATGCCTTTACTTAACAAAATCCAAAAAAAGGTAGCGGGACTCGTACCTTGCCATGCAAAGCAATGGCACCTTTCCCCAGTGGGTTTCCACTGAAATGAAGGGATAGGGCTGTCACTTCGCATAGCGGGTACAAGGCTGTAAAGCTGATTCCACATGCACAGTCAGGCACAAGTTTCACTTTCCAGGAAACTGCACGGTCTGGCAATATCGGCATGACACATAGTACTGGAGTCATTTGAAAAATTGGAGATGGAAACAACTAAAAATGCCACACAATTCTATAATTAGCATTCCTTCCAAAACAAGTAATTGAGGTGTAGACTACATCTCGATTACCGAAAATAGAAACATCATTGATTCACAGTCAACTTGAACAAGGTCATGAGTCAAAAGTAAGACTCGGCTCGCACAAAAATCAACTTGACTCGTGAGTCCGTCGACTAGTCAAGTCACATGCAACACTAAGGTGCTTCATGTGTTGACCTGTCAAACAAGTATAAAAAAGAAGGCAAGGGGTATGCGGTTCTCAGAAAAATTACATCACCTCACATTTTTTTTGAGCCCTCACCAGGACCCCCCCCACCCTCCTACTATATATGGTATATCATCAATGACTAGATAAGATGTAGATAAGATTTGATAGAAAAGTAGCTACAAATTCTAATACATATAGTTATTGATGAGGTGAGCTTGTATATCAATCTAGAAGCTCTGATAATCCTTTGAATCCTCTTGATTACATCCAAAAGTACCAAACAAGACCCAAAAGGTGATCTAATGGGCCATAAATAGGGGTAAATGGGTACCTCGCATTTTTTTTTTCCTCCCTCTGGGGACTCCCCCCCCCCTACGTGATGTCCGGGATTTTTTTCCCGCATACCCCTTGAAAGAAGGCTGTCACTCTGTATGAGGATTAAATCAGTAAATTACACGTTTACATCAAAATTTACAAAAAATTTTATGTTGTAATTTTTCAGCATTGTGTATGGACGATGAAAACGTGGCTTGGAAAATGACACACCTAACTTTCTGGCCCAGGACGGTTCAAATTTTCTATGCCTAAACTGTTCAGGAAAAATTTTGGATACTATTAGACCTCATCTTCAACGGAAATTTTGGCCATTTTGATTTAGTAAAAAACAGTCCCTCCTTCGGAATGGCGTTGTCCAACTGAATGAGCTTCTACCCGGTATGGTTCTCGTTTGTCTTTAGTGGATTTCCCATTTTTTTTGAGTGAAGCCCTCAAAAATCTCGTTACAAATGAGGTCTATTCACCAACTCATGAAATCCTCTCAGAGACTTAAAATTTTCTGGTTAATCTAGGATTTTTGCTTTTCCCGTAGTGAGATCGTGAACCGTTTTTCTTTATTTACTATCTCTGAAAACCTATGGCTTACAACATGGAAAGGCACAAGATATTTGGAGCAAAGGTAAGTGGCTCATGTCAGCAGAGGCAAAGGCAAATTTATTAGGACAGCCTGTCAAGAGGGCCTGTCAAATAATAGAAACGGCGACATCAATTTTATCTTATACCATTTTCGTTACATTATAATTCGAAGCCTCCAAGTACATCATCTGATCAACCTGGAGCTTCATAGAACCATACCGCGAGAAGCCCTTTTGAATACCTTGTCAGACCATTTTAGTACATCCCCGTGGTGTTCTTTGGTTCTATTAGTGTCCTAAAGATTGATCTTCCCTGACTATGAGCAAAAACGGCAAAACTTGAATATATTTTAAGTACATATAGCTGTATGTTCCGCAAGTGATTCTTCTCTCCTTCTTCTTCACCTTCCAACATCTATTATGCCAAAGAGGAGCTCGAATACCGGGAAAAGGTTCTACAATGCCCTTGACGTATCCACTGCTTTGATCAGTACACTGCATGAAGTTGCACGGTTTTCCCCTGTGCCCTTTCTGGCGGAAACATCGAGTTTGGCATTAAACCTACTGAATATTGTTCAAGTGCGCTCCCACCCACTTTGTTTATAAGCGTCAATATAATTAATAATCCAGTTTGTTTAGAACGCGAAGAATAATCAAGAGGATTTCCTGAGACTGGCAAAGGAAGCATGCGAACTTGTCTATGGTATCAAGATGATACTGGGAAACACCAGAAATCCAAACGTGGATCTTAGGAACTACTTGAAAGTACTCAAAGAGTGAGCGGTAATAGCACGGGTGGCATTTTTGACGTAGATGTAACTTACGATTATCTGATAGGACTCTTTCTGAGATTGAGGGTTTTGCAAAACGACGTACCTCTCGGAACTGGGCGGCACGCGCGATATTCACGAAGAGTGACGCCATGGTGGTTCAGGAGTATCGTCAACAAATACGACATGCTCTCGACCTATTCAATGTGCCTATGGTTCTCATTGTACATTCACAAACTAACACTACGACTTATAGATACAGACTACCGTCACAAACACCGACACGATAAATGGCATGGCAAATGATTTACAATATTTACGAAATGATTCTTTACAATATCAGGGGACATCTTCGCCTCCTAGTCCATCTGTTTCTTTTTTTAGTGGCTCCAACATCAACTTCCGTGGCGGCTCTTTCAATAATGTTCAAGGCAACTTTCATTCGGAGTCGAGAATTGATAGCTCACAAAGGGTTAACTCGGGAAACAGATACTACGTCGGAACATCCGGTCCGCCAAGGTTTTACCCCTGACACAGACGTAACTTTATCAATGACATACTTAAGATAACAGGAGAGTTTTGGCAAGCACCTTTCCTCTGTACGACCCATCTCATCTAGAACATCGATGCAAACAGTGCTGGGTCCTAACTGATAGCCCGTGTAGCCAGAAGTTGAGATATAGAACGGGACCCTATCAACTTTGTTAATTTTAGTGGTGTTTGTTCTTCTGAAGATAATCTGAGATTTTCATCTCTATTTGCGAGCTACGACGCTGTCAAAAATTGGTGACACTGAGGCAACTCGGCGAAAGCTGCCGGCGTCAACCCGAGTCGCGAACTTGTCACTTACTCGAAGCACTTCGGTGTGTGTAGCTCCTTCCGAGTCTTGATTGACGGACTGTTCGGAGGTGATACTGAGTTTATTATAGCTGGCAGTTTCCGATCCCAGTAATATATTCTACATTCATATTGTATCACGCCTCTCGTGGCATTGAGAGAATAAAATGACCATTTTATCTTTTCCTCAGAGTAATTTTTCCTTGATCGACACATCGACATTTGCTCAGCCTTGAAAACAACGGTTAAAGTGTGTGGGCTTAGTACATATGACTGTCGGCGTCGTTTGCTAACCTTGAAATATCTTAGTCACTGTAATGTCTTTTTTCATTGCACTTTTTCATCGATTGCAGACAATAGAGCACATCCGATGCAACGAGGATTTTTTTAACCTCTGTTTTTCGTTCGAATTGTTAGATCTTTTTCCGGGAAGTCTGTGTCAGGAATGCAGGAATCATCTTTCTATACACATCTTTTTTCAGGACATTCGGCACTAGTACTGTGAGCGTTATAAGCTTTATATCCAGTTATACCAGCACCCTCAGTTACCTTCAGAAAAATCTAGAATAAGATACCTGGGGTCCTGGGGGCTTGATAGGTAATTTTTAGGAAACATGACCACCCAACTGGGATTAGTATCGACGGATGAAAAAAAAAATTTGAGTGAAATTTGAAATATCGGGGCAATTTGATCACTGGCAGGGAGCTGACTCCCACCGTCATTTTCGGGAACAGCGGGATCCTCTTTCCGAACAAAAGTTTACAAGAAAATGAGTGTACTAAGGGGCCAGTGGTGACGGTGGAGTAGCCTCAGGGGGCCGCTCCAGAGCAGAATACCAGCGCCAATTGAAGGAACGAACGATAAAGCTGAGTGCTGACGACTTGATGTACTTTTAAGCTCCGCTTGAATCCCGCTCAGCAGCGCTATAACCACCTTCAGAATTCGACTATCTTTCTTGTGCGTCAACGATATCGATGCATTAATCCGTGATCGCGATACTATTACTAATGGTGATGGCGTTAAGCGAATTCAATTGTTAACTGACCCCGTCACCTGTCCAAGCTCCAAGTGTTACTTTGTGTTCGCACTTGCCAGAACTGGTGAATGAATCGATTTGTTGACCTTGCGTGATTTTTACGCAAGACTAGTAGTAACCGGGCTGCAGCGTCGGTCCGCCCGACCAGGTCTACACGTGGCCTCGGCCTACGTATTTGTTATTTCGTTTCACCGATCCGTTCCTTCTATCACATCCGTAGCAGTGTCCCACGTCGACTCTCTCCAAAGTTCGTACTTTATTCAATGTTTACCTAGTGCTTGACTCACTGTGATAAAACGAATGCAAGTGGTCGGTTTCACTGGCTAAGCTTGTGGAATCAACGATTGGCAGTTGTCGATTGTCCACATGTGATAAAGACTCCCAGATACGATATGCAAATAAAACGATAAGCAGGGACCGAACAACTTCAGGTACAGGACTACACTTGATCCTCGTGGTATGTCGCCTTGGCTTTGATTGCTACTCCAGCGCTAAGACATTACGGGCATGAATTGGCATAGCTCTCCACATCAGGTAACTCCAGTACATATTCCGATATCTCATTTACACTCTCGTCTACCTTGAAAAGGTGCTTTTGAGGCACGTCGATGTCTAAGCGAAGTTTCGAAACCGCATGTGTTCCGCCCACCCGAATTTGATGAGTCTAGGTAGATACGGATCCCACAAAAGATCCGCGTTCCTTAGCCACCTTATCTCTGCACTACGGACCCTGATAAAAAGTCGAAGGGAGGTCATGATGGTTTCTCTTCGAAGGTCTATATCTTTTCCCTCAAGCGATCTCTCGACAAGATGGCGACGGTCCCGGCGCTCAGCAAGACCGCCTCGTACGACGAAAAGAAGGACCTGGATGCCAAGGGCAGTTCCGAAGGTTCCTTCATAGACGAGAAAGCCGCTGTCAAGTTGGATGATACGATCGACATCAACGAGGTTGGCGACGTCTTTCAAGACGATCCTCGTCTCATTGATCTTGGAGAGGATGGCAAGGAAAGACCTATTGGTGAGTCTCCGGCTACTTAACTTTCTCGTTAATGGCTGAGCTCTAATGTTGTATACTAGAAACCGATGCAGATTACTCCACCCGTTTGGTTTCATTGGAGGATGACCCTTCTTTGCGTATCTTCACCTTCAGGATGTGGTTCTTGGGTCTTGGCCTATCTTGTTTCGGCGCTGTTCTTGGACAGATTTTCGTACGTCTCCCCAACTGACTTCTCTCTATGTTTGGAGTTTGACCCCGTGTTCGTCAGTACTTCCGACCTCAGACGGTCTATGTCAGCACGTTATTCCTCCAGATTGTTTCTTATATTCTTGGAAAGGTACAGGCTATCCTTACCACATGTTCCTGCGGAACTCGACGCTGACCGACCAACCTAGGTTATGGAGGAGATCGTACCTGGTACTTGGGAAGGGGCTCGAGTCAAGATGCCAGATAACAAGTTTTGGCGCTGGATGAACCACGGACCTTTCAGTTCGTAACACCATTGCTTAAACTCTCCGATTACATTGACGCGTCTTCTATTAGACATCAAGGAGCATGTTGCTGTGACAATCATGTCCTCTACCGCTTCTTCCTCAGCATTGGCGATCAGTATCTTTGCTGCCCAGGACTTGTACTACAACATCCGTCCCAACGCTGCTATCGGTATCTTCACGTAAGTTCGATTCTAATTCGACCACATGCTATGTTTCTCTGACCTTGGGTCCCTTGGCGTGGATAGATTGATTGCTTCGCAGCTTATTGGTTATGGCTTGGCGGGTACGTGCCACAACCACCCTGTACAATCAGTCTCAACGTGAACTAAATTGTTTTGGATTTCAAGGGGTCATGCGTAGCTTCCTAGTGTACCCCACGTTTGCCGTCTATCCCCAATTGATGCCAACTGTTCAACTGTTTGACGCACTTCATCGTGGTACTTCGAACATCATGCAGAAGAAACGTATCAAGTTTTTCTGGATTGTCTTCATTGCCATCTTCATCTGGGAGTGGTTCCCGGAATATATCGCCCCGTCAGTGCCCAATACACTTTATTAGTCGTGTACCAGGCCATAGATCAAAGCTGACGCCGATGATATAGCACTCTCACAGGTATCAGCATCTTTTGTCTCGCAAACAGAAAGAGTGCATGGTTCACCCGTATATTTGGTAATTCCGCTTCATTCTCTTTTAATTTGAATGTTTATCTAAATGTATTTTTTCTTAGGTGGTGCCGCTGGTAATGAGGGTCTTGGAGCGTTTTCGATCTGCTTTGATTGGGCGTACGTAGGCTCCGGCGGTGGAAGCATTGGGTGAGTAGTTTGAGATCTTACGTCTTCTGTATCAGAATCTAATGAACGATTTTTAAGTGTAAGTCTCTTTTTCCTGTAACGGTTGAGGAATATCTTTAACAGTCGCTCGATAACCTCGCTCGTATTTCAAGGGTAAGTCGCTTTTCAAAATATAATTCTGCCTTTGAGAAAGAGAGACAGATTCTAACAACCGATTTTTAGCTTTATTCACCCCGCTCTCGACGCAACTGAGTTTGTATGCGGGATGCGCTGTATGCATGTGAGTTAAAGGATGTTACTTGTTAACGCTCTGAAGACTCGCTGATTCGTAGCACCTAAACAGGATCGCTTTCTGCGCCACATACGCAAACAACACCTGGAACGCCCAAAATTTCCCTTTCCTCAGCCAACTTCTCTTCTACGAGAATGGGACCGAGTATGATCAGTTGTTGATCTTGAACGATGATTTTACTCTGAATTATGATAAACTGGCTGAGCAGGTGAGCGATCAACACGTTTGAGGGTTTCCGAGTTCTTTTCCTTGACGTGACGTTTTCAGGGTCTACCATGGTATGCTTCATCGCAGTTGCTGTACAAGATCAGTCGCACGATGTACATTGGTGGTATGTTCATGTGTGTCTAGCTCCCCGGATCCTGGTCGATACTCAGTGTATATATCATCAGCTGCGCTTACCCACTTTGCTCTGTGGCACGGACCTACGGTGTGGAAGATATTCAGGGACTATACCAAGAGCGACTGCGATGATCCTCATTATATCAAGATGAAGGTCTGTCCAAAATCGTTGTATACTTAAGCGTCCGCATGCTCAATTTTTTTTCTTTACGGATTAGGTGTACAAAGAGGTTCCCAATTGGTGGTACATCGGCGTCTTTGTCGCTTGCACCGCTCTTGCTATCGGCACTGCCTACGGCGCTTCTTCGGGTTTACCCTGGTGGGGCGTGATCGTGGCGTTGATCTTTGCATGGATCTTCGTCCCAGTTATTGGCACAGTGAGCTCAACACCTATCTGACATTTATTTACATACCCTGATAGGCGTTATTTATTTACCAGCTTAGTGCCACTGTTGGCTACGCCCCTAGCATTGAGGTTATGGTTCAGGTGAGTTTTCTTAATAAATTATAAGATGTAATCTTACTGGGGATTTGCGTATTTTACTAGATGCTCGGTGGTGCTATAATCCCTGGGAAGCCTGTTGCTAATATGTATTTCACCGTCTATGGGTACAACCCTGTCTCGCAAGCTATTGCTCTCATGCAAGATTTGAAAATGGTAAAAGAGTCGCGCCGGCGGTGTACTGATAGAGTTGAATTATAAAAGCTAACTCGAACTTTTTGTCTTAGGGTCAATATACTAAACTTCCACCTCGCGTAACGTTTACGGTACAGATGATAGGCTCTGTCATTGGAGGATTATTGAATTTCGTCATCATGAAGGTCAGAAAAGACGAACTTTTTTCTTTCATCCACTCTCCTTCGATGATGAAGCTGAACGCGTTCTTTTCAGACCGTGATTTCTTCTCACCGGGAAATCTTGAGGGACGTACAAGGCTCGAACGTATGGTCAGGTCAACAAGTGCAGTCTTATAACAGTGCTGCCATCGCTTGGGGTGCGTTGGGAAAGCCTCTGTATGCCACTGGGACTCGCTATGGTGTAAGTCTTACCATGTTGTTATCTACATTATTAAACAAATGGAAGCTAATATTTGAAATCGCGCGGCGTATATAGTTCGTTCCATACATGCTCCTCGTCGGTCTCTTGTGGCCCATTCCGTTCTGGTTGTTACACAAGAAATTCCCTAAATTCGGTTTCAATCACGTTTTCACACCTATTCTCGTCGGTAAGTCCAAAAAAAAGATCCTCTGAACCTCTCAACGACTTTGGATAACTGACAAATGGAACGAATTCGAAGCCGAATTGGGATATCTGAGCGTCGGTATCAATTCGAGCGTCTTCACCACTTTTTGTCTCGCAGTGTTTTCTCAGTATTATCTGCGTAAATATCGGGCTAGATGGTTCCGCAAGTATAACTTTTTGCTTAGTGCCGCTCTTGATGGTGGAACGTCTGTGAGTTTATTTGGTGTACTATCAGTATGATATGCGAGAGTACTTATAACTCTTCTTTTCCGTTATTCACAGATCATGATCTTTGTCTGGACATTTGCTGTTGGAGGAGGTAGCGGAACCGAGAGACCGTTCCCTACTTGGGCTCTTGTACGTTTATTCCGTCTCTTGTCTTTTTTGTTTGTGACTAAAACGATTCGTTTGGTTAGAATCCGGAGGGAAATCCAGATTACTGCTTGCGTCTCACGAGGTTGTCGTTGTTGGCAGATTGGGATGGCTTATTTGTTTCCTCCGCCAAACGGGGAAGAGGTTCCAGGAGTATAGGGTGAACTCTGATCTTCGTAGATCTTTGACAGTCCCGCTGGAGTATCATATGAACGACCAGTGGACTGTCTGCTGTACGCGGTTTAGAGGTTGGTAAGCAAAAATCCTCTTTACCTCTATCTTTGCAGGAGCAACAATTAAAAGGTCTGAAAAGCAGTCGCGAAGATATCAGAGGGGATCCGTCTGAGATTCGAGCTATGGAACGAATTATTCCAAGTCTCCCGGACCACTACGCAAGTCATCACCTTCCCACTCCTTCGTAACCTTTTCATGCTCATTTCTGCTAAGGCCTTAGCTCATCGAAAGCGTTCAATACACAGAGTGTTCTCTTTATGTTCCCGTCCGATGCATTTTGAGTGGTTAGGAAAAGTTCAGGTTACAACTATTGTAGGATGAGGTGGTCGTAACATTAGGAGCTCGTAATCTGGGTCCTAGCGATATCAGACGAGCTACGCGGAAAAAACAAGGAGATATTCGTTTGAGCCGTCGCACGAAGGTCTTGTGGGCCAGTTTATACGGTAACTCTATAGCCGTGAGGACGTAAGCTACTTTCTCCATATATTTTTCAGAGAAGGTCCCAAGGTCTCAAGGTCGCCAGACCGGGCCCCTGAACTGAAAAAGCAGCTGCCCCTATTATGGTATGGTCCTAGCGGAGTGTTTTACCACTCGTCTCTTTGTCACTTATTGGCTACGCGCCCATCTGGCAAGGTTATCGGTCACTAACGAAGGTCCTTTCTACTGTGCAACGACTATAAACCCTTAAGCTCTTACCGTCTCACCTTTCGATGCTACAGAAAGAGGTGAACATTCTATTAAACCACTTGACGTTGCGAAACCCAGCATCGGTCAGCATCGGCGCAACCTCTCTCTCGTTGAGAAGCTAGCGCCTGTACCTTTAAAAGTTGAGGCGGCCATCGCCGTTATTATTCGTGCACTCGTTTTTCGCTCAAAACAAGTGACAGGTTGAGCCTAAGATGTGTTGTCAACAGAACCGTCTAGCAGGCAGTTTGACGAGCGATTGGTCGGCGGTGACCCTCGTAAGTGCGGAAAAAAAATATGGCGGCTAAGGTATTAGTTCCAGTTCGAACATATAGTCAGGATGAAAAGTCCGGGATCCGCGCAAGTAATGAGAAGAAAACGTTACAGATAGAATGTATATACCAAGGTACACAGACAGGACATAGGATGATACAAAGATGGGGGGAGGGACACGTGGTGGGTGGTCCTGATCAAGACGTGGCAAAAGTTACCAAGACCTCAGGAGATGTTGGAAAGTGTTGGATTAGCTGCGTAAAAGCTAGTTTTGCAACCCATATAGAGCAAGATACGGGAGGCAATGTAGGTAGGACAATGACATAAGTATAGTGCCTTGTGTGGGAATGGAGGGAAAGGCTCCAAGCTCAGGGCTTCCTCTAAAACTTCGAAACCTTGTCCACTCCGTCTATGAAGAAACCAGTTGTTATGATCGTCCAAGACAGCCCCGGCCAAGAAAGATTGCGAAACTGAACTTTATGTGACCGAGAAAGTCATGGTTTCTAGAGGGCTTTACGGGACAGCATTGACTCCTGGAGTTGGTAGGCTGGGGGGGTGCTTGGATATGCTTTTCGAATACGCGTACCTGATGGGTGCGAGAGACCCCGGTTTCGCTTTGCACGCATAGACGATACAGTCCCCCAACCAACAAGGTGTTCAAATCGACTTCTCCATATTCACCTTGCGAAGCTTGGCTTCCTACCTAACAATTAAACTGTTGAGAAGCGGTACACATACAGGAGAACATTAATGGAAAAACTTCAGGAAGCGAGGAATAGAAAATGGCGAGGTCGAAACTAAGCCAGCGCCAAAACGAACTTTGGGAACAGGGAGGAGGAGCTAAGAAGCTGCAGAGAAGTAGGAAATTGCAGGAACTCCTGATAGGTTAGCAGAAAAGCGAAAGCGAAACGAATCATGAGATTGAGGAGCGAGCATACAGTTAGCCGTTAATAACTGAAGCCAGAGAGTTGATCAAACATTACCCTGTCTCTGCGTTGGATCGTAGTTTTAACGGCATCGAACCTGGCACGGATTCAGCATTCATGCTTTTATAGGAGGGAAGGGGAACATACAGATCTTGTTCACTCAGTGACTCCTCTTTACCATAGCCCTGTTCACGTAGCGTTACCGTTCCCAATAAGTATTACTGCGTAAGTAGGGTTTGGGAACTAAGATGAGTTCACATGCGTTAAATCGACTTTGTTTTTGAGTAAAAAGGGAGGTCGGCTATATCTGACTATAACTATTGAATTAGGGTTGCAGACGCGGGGTATATGTATATACATCACATAAACGCTCTGTGTGAGAATATGGGGGCAAGGAAGAAAGATTTGGTGTTCACTGAAGACAGGTTTATAGAGGTGCATGACTGGATTTTGCGACACAAAAAACGAAACCCTTCCAACCATCAAAAACTTCGTCATGAGAGAGCCCATTCGAACTGAGGTAGGGAAACTCTTGTCCTGAGTAGCTTGCGTTCAAACCATCAAGTGTACGTGTGAGGCCTTCTTTGTTCATTCATCATTTAAGAAATCGTTTTTTAAATTATCGCTAGCTAACTAAAAATCTACAGAGACCACCCTACTAAGCTGAGCCTTTCTGAGTCCATGCTAATACAACCCAGGCAGACCGATAGAAAAATAAAAGCTTGGAGCTGAAAAAATGCGGAAAGCTAATGCGAGGTTAACCAGTATTATATACGTAGTATTGGGTTAGAGGCAAAGAAAAAAAAACGTGAGCGGGAAAGTCATGATAGTGCTGGATAGCGTTACTCTGATGATTCATGCATAGGTTTTATTTACTAGTTTTTTTTATTTAGTTCAG
>ML179083.1:219783-278450 GCA_004369135.1 Dendrothele bispora CBS 962.96 | reverse complement strand
TCTTGGGCTTCGCGTTCGAGGGCTTGGACCTCTCTAGAACGCTTGGTTGACTGTTTGGCTGGTGGGAGCGGCTTCTTGACTGTAATCGGAGGCGGCATCATAACTTGGGGGGTAGACTTGGTCGAAGCTTTGCGAGAAGTAGCGGCTGAAGGAGCATCAGGAATAGTAAAAGCAGACGGTTTTCGCGGAGTGATACCGGGAATGGCGCCAGCTTTGGCAGCGGGCTTGGTAGACTTAGGAGCAGGAGTCTAGAGGCAATAGTGAACTTAACCGAGCAACTTGGATTCAAAAAGGGAAAACTTACGTCGAAGAAATCGTCGAGAAGATCCAAAGGATCACGGGGTGGCTCGGGAGGCAAATCTCGATTAAACCAAGCCTATTAAAAAGGAATCGGGTTAAGTTCGAGAATTTAGCTAAAGGAAAACACTTACATGGTGTTTGGACAACGAGCGAAGGTTATCTTTGCTGAGGAACCAGTCGGGAGTGTCGGACGCGTTGATTTTGGCACGCGCATACTCGGACTTGATGTTCATAATGACGAGGTGAAGGACGAAAATGGCACCCAGAACCCAGTTGGGAACGCGTTGGTTAGCCTCGAAGCGCAGACGGTCGACCAAGGGAGTAGCCTGTCGTAGTAGATTCTCGAAGTCGGCTGGCGCAGTGGCGCGACCATTGGCACGATTGTCCTCAAATGGCTTCACCAGGGCGGTCAAACTGAGCGCGGTACGGACCTGGTCGTCGGTGAGACTCATCTGTAAACAAAGTCAGTGGGTGTCAGTAGGAGAAAAAGGAAGAAAGAAAGACGGAAAACTAAGTTTTTTCTTTCCCTAGACCCTTATAAGACGCGACGCGTCTTAATTGATCAGTATGTAAGGAAACAAACCTTATTTACTGAATGAGAAACGACGGTGTGGCTCCATTACTGTGAAGTATTACTTCACAGAAAGAAGCCAACGATTAGAACGAGACTTTTGTGAAAAGTCTGAAGGTATTCACATTCGGAAAGAGTCGGAATACGGAATGTTTAGGGCGTTATATGATATAGACGCGCGCTTGAGCAAGCTAGCGGCAGCTTGGTATCGTGAGAAACCTGGCCTAAGTAGGCGTAGATTTCTGTTTTGGTTTAGAGATTGGTTATCGAACTAAAGATCACTATTATAATACTGTACCTCGCTGACCGAGGGCGGTCAGAATTTTAGTGTGGGGGAGATAACGCGCTTCGAATGCGTTTAAACGTGCATTTTTGCGTTTTTACGTCAAATAGTAGTGTTCTAGAAACCTAATAAAAGGTTCTAGAAGTAATCATAGGGCAAACGAGGACTATAGTGAGTCTCGAACTATAGTCAAAGGATGATAGCAATATCCTCGTTGTCTAGAAGTAGGGTCAGTGACTTCTAGAAAGTCTACGATTGAGATATGAACTCCACCCAAATCCTAGAACCTTTGAATCAAGTGAAACGACTACGGTACTGGTTCTAGAACCAAGTTGTTATGGCTTGTAGGACGAGTGGACTAGGTAGAACATCGAATCTCAATACTAGTACCCTTACGAAGGTATTAGGAAGTTGACTAGAGTATTGCGCATTCAATTCAAGAGAGTAATAGTAATCTCTACCAAAGACAGAGTCAACAGTGGACTCTAGATACTAAAGGACGGCTCTAGAACAACGCCGGAACGTTGTGACTAAGTCAGTCGTAAGCCGATGTGGCGCAAGTGACGTAGACGCTTAACGGAGAGGATCGACGGTCTGAAAAGCCTATCAATCCGCTCGGAGACACGTTCCGACCCAGATCTGAATATTCTACCGAGATATCCGGGTTCTAGAAATAATGAGACTGCGTGATAAGTATGCACGAGGCTCTAGAACCTAAATAAGGACATCCGACAGGGAGTAGTGGCGCTCGCCACACTTCTAGATATTAACGGACCGGTCAGTACTGCGAGTAGACGCATGCTACTGATAGGGAGAGTCGAGTCATATTGCGATTAACCAATAGGATCTCGAGAAGACGGATTAGTAAAAGGCTTCAAGGCCGCCACTGATCGAGAGTCGAAATAAAGGGGTGATTCAACTCACCGCCTGATAGCGGATGCGGAGAAACTTCGACGTATCTAGAACAAATATACCCAAGCAAGTAGTAGACCTTAGGAAATTGCGGACTAGAACAATGCACGAATTACCTAGAATATACCGTTACTACCCGAGAATAGCAATAGGTGACCAGATGTCACTTAGATATATGTTTTTGTATTTTTCTTTTCTTTTTATTTCTCGAACAGTATAAATACCATGTACAATAGCTCTAGAAGGACAAGGGGATATTGGCAGACAGCTCGCAGGAACTTCTCGTACTCTTACAGAAGCACCTGACTGCGACCTCTGTCACCAAGATCACCGAGAGTCCGAGATAACTCTATAAAATTTATCATCGTTTTTGTGGCTTATATTAAGCGTTCTACCGAGTGATTTAAGTCATTTATCTTTGCTGGCCTTTTCTAGTGACCTATTCGGTTCTAGAACTGTTTTTGTTGGCTTGAGAGTTCTAGAACTTTCTGGTCACAACGTCTTAGTTGCCCAAGTGTGTAATTTAGGACGTAAAACTTAAAAGAAGTGAATTCAGTTTGCTCTTAACCCAAGTGTGTTAGGTACAGAGCTGTTGCACCTTCATTGTCGTTCTAGACACTTACTAAAGTGTGAGAGGCCTTGCTCTTAACCCAAGTGTGTTAGGTACAGAGGAATAGCTCTTTAGTAACCCAAATCCCATAACCTTTGATCTCGAAGTGAGAGTACTATTGGCACTTAGTGTGATTCTTCAATTAGAGACAGTTCTAGAAACACTAGACGTCTTCTAGAAAGCAGTTACCTTTGTTCTACAATATCTATAAACGGTTTCTACACTTAAGCACTGCTCGCACAACCGCCTGAACTAGGTCTTGGTCAAGAAGCACTTATACATTGATCGGGGTTTTGTTTGATTCGGTCTAGAGTCATTACATTGTCCTTTTTGGTGTGTTGTGGTTTACCATAGTTTAAGCATTTTAACGAAGAACCTGTATAAGGCGATCCAGAACCCATGAAGCCTGTGTATGGTGACGAGGCACCGTATGAATGAATATGTGTGTGGAGCATAAGGAGACCTAGAATAAAAAGAATCCAAAAGGCATTGAACATCCCTCTTCTTCAAAACTGGAAGGGAAAAGAACTTACCCAGTCCCAGTGTACGTGTCGGCTCCAGTCCCGGTATACGGCGTCCCCGTGTACATCCCCGTTCTTGTATAATGCGTGTCCGTATACGTATCAGTATATGTCCCCGGAGGTGGGGTACCTGGTACTTGCGGCCGAAGACACACTGAAGTGAGAGTTCATAAAAAGAATATTCCTGATAGAACTGGTAGGAGACCGCGAACGCGCGAACGAAGCAGTGCTGGAAGGTGCATGAGTAAGAGAAGGTGGGTTGTTGATTGCTTCCCTGTCAGAACGAAGATACAAAAAAAAGCATGAGTGAACCTAGATCTCAGGAAAAGGAGCAAAAGAAATAAAAAAGCCGTCTTACCAAATCCTCCCAATCCACTGTTATCAATCAAAGTGGAAGGTGTGTTCATCGAGGCCGACATTGTTGACATGGTCATCACAACAGTAGCGGTAGAAAACCCAGCCGAAAAACGAACAGTCGGTACAGGACTGGCATGTCCCAGAACATGATAGTGGTTATGATGACGAGGATCAGGCTGGTGTTCAGTAAGAGCTGGAAAGACAGTAACGCCGCGTGGAATTTGTTGACTTGTCGATTGTTGACAGCAAAGAGGATTGGCGTCTCAGTAGAAGTGCATCTGCCAAAGTCATTTCTGTTTCAGTGTCTCGAGGCGGTGATGAGTCATTCAGTGTTGATGTTGGCAAAGGGAAGGGTTTTGAGGGTCTCGATGATAAGAAAAACACCCCAGGCAAAGAGACAAATTCCTTTTGGAAGAGGCGTTGGGCTTTCACGTGGTAACAGACATCAATGAGGGAAAGAGAGCAGGGCTTGGGGGCGTTCCCGAGGACCAGGAGATACATTTATAGACGGATTCGGATGGAGGAGGAACGAGAAAGATAGCGGTTTTTGTGCACCTCAACCGTTTACTCACACCCACGTCTGTAGACTATAGTCATCCGGAATCGATAGGCCCTCTGCATGAGACGCTCCAGTCAACGGCTTGGTCGCAATTTTTGGGTAGAGCGAGATTGGAGGAAGAAGACCGTCAATACAATGTTCTAATGATTCCGGGAATCATTCTATCGACCATTCAGGCTCACGTTGTCGGGCGTTGTATGACACCTCCACACCCGGATGAAATCTAAGAGATTTGAAAGGTTTATGGTATCGAAAAATTCTCTTTTCATCAGCCGCGCAAAGAAGAGAAGTATACAAAGATTGCGAACGTACCTCTATGCCATTGCTCTTCCTTAAGAGACTAGTCCGTGAAACCAGGACATGCCCGCGTCCTAGTATGAAACCAGACGATCTGGGCATGTAAACAACCCGCGTCATGCGTAAAACGCTGACAGAACAAGGCTGAAATGGAAGAAAAAACAAACATGAAGCACTGTCTGATGTATCGGGACACGTGGGAATTATTGTCTATTTATGTACATAGCTGTGTAACAATAAAAACCATACACATCACCTACGGCGCATTACTTCTCAACCCATCCCAAATCGGTTTCGGTCCCCTAAACACTCTCCTCTCTCTACTCACTCTATTCTCTCCAATATCCTCCCACACTGCTCAAAAGGCGTCATATTCCCCTCTGGCGGGAGCGTCAGAGAAAAAACCGCTATGACGGGCTCCAAATTAGGTACGGGAGTATCGAAAGGAGCTTCAGGATTGTAATGCCATTTTCCTCCAGGGTGGTGATCTCGTTCGTACTCACCACCTACCTCTGTAAAGGATTGGCATAAGTGTGTCAGCCTAGCTGGTAGTAAAGGCATGGCGATAACGCTGAATCAGGGAAAGCGAGAGTACAGAAGAACATACCCAACCTTCTTCATGGGCCATTTGAATTCATAAAACGCATCGTCTCGGAGAGGGCAATCATGATTTAGAATGAGAGGCTGTTGCGACTGGGCGTGAACCAAAGTTCCCGAGTCGAAAACCAAAGCGAACGTGGCAAAAGCAAGAGTTGCAGTTATAATCCTGAGGTTCATTGTCTCTACCGCACTGAAGACGAGACAAAACACGAAATATAATAGAACCAATCCGATTCCGCCTAGGTAGTATTTATTTTGAACTGGCACTGGCGAATGTCGGAGTACCCAATGAAGTGTCGGAGAAATAAAAAATTCGTGAACGACCCTATATATCGATCTCGCCTCTCGCTTTCCTAGAGTCGATTCTTCAAATGCCGGGTCTACGTCTGGAGGAGACTGCAAATCTCCTAAAACGTCTTTCGCCAGATTTGGTCTTGTGTGAATATTCGGCCAAGAGGATTTACTTGAGCATCTTTTAGGGGCAACAGACACGGGCTACATACATAATAACTATTTCGTACCACTCAGTCGCGCTTTATGTTTCTTGACCAGCTGTGTGAAGCCCAGGATGCCTTGGAATGCAAAATAGTGGAAGACCAATAGCTTTTCGTCGGCCTGGCCTTTCTCCACAGTCCTCCAGGCTGCCTTCCACTCACTGTTGATCTCGAGCAAATCGTTCCGCCAATCTTTGAACAACGGAGTCATATCGCGCAATATTGAGCTATGTTCTTCCTCGGTTCCATTTTCCAGGACATCATTCATGGCGGAATCACGTTCGTCGACAGTTCCCTGCAGCTTGCGTCTCCATTTCTCCTCGGCAGGCGATCGCTCAGGTTGTTTCACGTTGAACAGAGTGCACCACAGCGCCGTCCAAAATAAGGAATGCATGTCATCCACCGGAGACTGCAAATAATGTGATTTATCCTCTATGGCTTCCCTGAGGGGTTTATTCATGAACTCAGCTGTGCCCTGATTACCAACCTTGTCAGTCGATTGATGACCAGATAGAAAGGAAACTCACTGAGAGAGATCCGCCGTGCTCACTTCGGTCAAAATAACCCTCGAGTTGAGCCGACATGTCACAGTCGCTCAGAAAAGCCTTGCACTCCGTCGTAACACCGAGATCCTGCGCAACGTCTTCCAACTCTCTCGCCATATCAACGATAGCCTTCTGTTGTTTGTATTTGGCTGCAGCAGCTTGGTCATCCGACGACTTTTGTTCTTCCAAAGAACTAGTAAGGTCCTCCCAAAACCTGTCTCCTCCAATGTCCAGCCGAGACACGCCGTCAGGAAGGGTCTCCGACAGATCAGAAGTATTTGACCCTGAGGTATCGACCTCTTTCTTGTCTAGATCCAAGACTGACTTCACTGAACGAGTCGAAAACGGGTCACGCTGCCGAGGACCGTTCTTGATCTTCAAGATGTTTCCGACGCTGATATCTCGGTGGAGATAGCCTCTGACATAATAAGACAGCCAACCTGTCGTCGAAGCGTTACTCAGACGAATCAGCCAGCAAGCAGAAACATTCGACTCACCAAATGAAGCCTGGAGAAGACATTCACATAGGTCCCATGCCGAATCACATTCCTCCAAACTTTCCCCGACGCCAACGAATTTTGTCACCCACATTGAGCGGCAATCTGGATCCTCTCTTGTGTTCTGAAGCAACGGTGTGAAAGCGGTGTCTGCTTGGGACGAGGTCGGAAGGAAGTGGGCATTAGACCACACTGACCCATCCGATAGGATCACCTCAAACGACAAGAGATGGACAGGCGTCCCAAAAGCAGAGTTAGAAACGTTATAGATCCTTGGCTCCAGCCCGCGTTTCTGCTCGGACGGCCAAGAAAACTTCGCAATCAGGGGATAGCGAAGTAGTTCATCCAATACCTCCTTCTTAAGCGTTTGAAGAGCGTGGTAGCAAGGCGGGGGAGTGAAAGTGAGTTCTACATTGTGATAAAGCGTAGCACGGATGGGTTCAATGTCTGCTGGCTCTTCCTTGGCTTCTGGCAGGTTTGGTGAAGCTGGGTGGAAGCAGGGCCGATCCTGTCGTCAGTCCATTGCGATCTGGCAAAGAGATTACCACTTACACATAGGTAATATCGCTTTCTTGGAACGAGCCTTGGTTGCCAGAATCGTTGACGTTGTACGCGCTTTTTTTGCAGTCTCTGGGAGTGCTGGTTCGTATTTACCTGGAGCTAAACACAACTCAATCAATATAGTGTGTGAGAAAGGGGGATTAGACTTACATTTTATTCTCCGCATTGAACGACGAAGGTTATTATTTGAGTCGTGGGGTGGTGATTTCGTTGATGATTTCGTCGAGTCATTTAACGGCGGTTGTGACAAGTCCAGACTTAAGACAAACGAACCCCGCCCTCGGATAGACAGTGCATGATACAGGTGAGTAGTCACTATGAGTGGGACCCCTGTCTTGATATTGCGCGGATCCGGTAAAAGGCAAGTATGACCGTTAATGAACGCAGGGAAGCCGGCATCTTCGGGTTTCTGCCAGAGATAGACAGAGAAAAGGATTTGTTGGACTGCCAGACAACCATATTCTGTTTTCAGGTTAAGTGCCTCACTTGTTGTCAGTCCACCACGGTGAAAAATAAGGATGCGTAGTGTCGAATGCTTGTGGTTAACGCCGATGGCCACAGAAAACGAGCGTAGTGGCACCGCGCTGGTCATCGCTCGTGCATATGTCGCAGCTTGCCTGATCAGTTCCGGCCATTGATCCTTCACCTCTCCCGGAACGCCAATACCAACTAGGGCTAGGTCCGACACACAGTCTTTGCGCGTCGGTGCCCAAAAGCATCGTTCTTTCTCGTCCGGTTTGTCATGTGCGCCAACGAAATCTGGCTTAAGCGGTTCGGCACCACCCACTCCATCTCCTGTCTGCTTGTCGTACTCGAAGAATGTCAGACCTGGCCACCAATGTGACCCTGACTGCTGGAGTTTCCCAAACCGGCTGTTCTTTCGAGATTTTCCATGTGCCAGTGTGTATGCAGATTTGCAGTTTTTTACACATTGATCCAGAAAGTCGGCGATGCGCCTATAGTTGAGTCGTTCCGCCCGTGGGTCAAGAGTCTGGGGAGTTAGATCCGGATACTCAGCAAGTGCCTCTTGAACGAATTTCTGGTCGATAAGGCAGTCATAGTCACCGATAGGATGGTAAACTGTATCTTTGACGCGCGTCTTCAGATTTGGGCCACCACTGAAGCAGGAAACTGCCATGTGTGAGCACCGATTTCTTGTCCTATCAAACCCAGCAACTCGGACTGGTGCCGAGAGATATGTTTGGAGTGTGAGCCGAGGAGGTGGTTTTCTTCTTCGGTGTTGATAATGAAGCGGACATGATGGTATGTGACAAGCTTCCAAAACGTTTAACACAACATTGAGAACAATGATTGTCACATGACGGTACTGTGCATCCACGTGATTCCTGCTACTCACAACCAAGTTGAAGTAACGAGCAATCTCTTCCTCTTGACGTTGATCTCTTCAGTCTTGCTGCATGTATTGCTTTGACACCTAAATCTCAAAACATGAATATTTGTCCCTCAACAGCGCAGCTTGTTGAAAAGTTGAACCAACAAGCGTGGTGATGCTAGGGCATGTTTTCCCGAAACTTTGACACAAGCACTTCTGTTACTTACATTGGATTCGTCAACCCCCCATCGGAGATCCCTTGTAAACCGTCTACTCCAGACGGTAACGGACCTGAAAAGTTCCATGGTTCGATGATTTGTGAGTGTGCTTTCGAAATATATTTCTTCGTTCATAAATGCAGCCTTTTTCCTACAACCAACTGACGTAATGATTAGCACTGCCACGTAAATATAGGGTGCGCCACATAGCAATCAAGAAACAAAATTTATGGTAGGGACAAAAGTTATGATCAAGAGACAAAATTTATGATCAAGAAACAATATTTATACAGTCACCAAAGAGCACAGATTCTTTTTCTAACGTTGAGCGTAACGCTAAACAACATCTACCTCTACCAACCCAGTGACAGCGTCTGTTGAGTAGGTATAATACGGTTCAGAAGTTCTTGACTGAATTACAGAAGGACGGAGGGATGTGATGTATCCCGAAGCATCTAACATACCACTGACAATGAAATAAAATGAGGTTTGTGACTTATTGTTACTATTAAAAGAAAGGAAAGATAAAGGCAATTCTAATCACTGACGATGGAAGAATTTTTTAAATACGGCCCTTCTGAGATGCAGACAAAGGTAAGCTATTCTGAACAAAAAAACTAATAAAAAAAGCATGTAGGGCTCCATTACGCTGGAATGTCGTGAAATAACCGGCCACAAAGGTACACCTCTGAGGAACAGATGTAACACAGGAACGTAGTCGCAATAGGCATTGGTGCGGAACGATACAGACGTTTTGTGCCGGTGAATTACCTTTTTAAAGGCAGAAGTACGACATAATCAAAAGCCGCGTCGACCATTATTTGTTGTCGTTGAAAACAGGGACTCACCAAAACGACGACATAATCAAATCCTTCTTTGCCTCCACTCATCACCATCGACCATCTGCCTCCTAACACCGTAGTTCTTTTCTCTCTGCACCCCAAACCAGCGCCTGGAGTGGCTTTTCGGACTGACCGCACCCAAAAAACCGATTGTTGCCGGTGAGTGACCATTTTAGTTCTTTGCCTCCACTCATCACCATCGACCACCTGCCTCCGGACACCGTCGTTCTTTTCTCCCTGCACCCGAAACAGCGCCTGGAGTGGCTTTTCCGACTGACCGCGCCCAAAAAACCGATTTTTGTCGGTGAGTGACCATTTTAGGCAAAGGGGGGCGCGAGAAGCAAAAGCTGAGCGACAACATAAGCAAGGCTGAACGACGACATAAGCAAATACTTCTTTACCTCTCCTACCACCACCATCCACCTCTGCCCTACCAAGTCACTCTCCCTTGGCTCCCTGCACCCAACTAGCTCCTCAAGTGGCTCATCCCTTTGTAAGTGGCCAAACTTTGACTTTTTGGACTGTAACTGACGATACCTTCGTCTTCCAGCAGAACACGCGCCCGCTAACCGTGAACCCGACGTCGACGACGACTCACACAACCGACGACTCTGCACCGCACAAAATGCCCAACCAAGGCGTCGTACCTGAAAACAGGAAAACTGGCCAACAGCGCTTCCAGGAGGTGATGGATTTCATGGAGTCGGTTTGGAAGGTGTGGGTCGCGTTGAACGAGTGTTGGATCCGGCTCATGGGTGAGTTTTCCATTAACATACCGACCCTGTCTAACGATTTTGTTAGTCCTGATGAGCAACAATGTCGAAGCACCGCGACGAGTCGATGGGGAAGAAATCGCGACGGAGCGGAAAACTGATTCCGAGGCGTTGTAGGTGCGTATACAACTTCATTCCGACGCTAACGCCACAACTGACGGTGGTATCTACAAAAGATTTGATGACTTTCCAAACGAATCCATATTCTTCACCTAAGCCCGCCAAAAAATCGACTTTACCTGCATTCGTATTTTGCTTTGACTGTGCTACTTACTGCTCGCTTTTTTGCTTTCTTGTTAGCTTTCGTACTGCTATCTTGTGCTGCTCAATCGTTCCACTTACCCCTCTCACGAGACCAATACCCTACTGTTACATCGAATACTGAAATCTACCGCGCTTGTACTTGTGATGCGCTTTGCCTTTTCTTTGCTTGTTGCTTTGGACTTTGTTACTACTTGCTGCCCCTGTCATGAAAGACCAGCCTAGTTATTCAAGATGCTAGTACTACTACTACCTACATGGTGGATGTATATAATAAAAAATTTCGACATGACCTTGCCCGAGTAGCGGGCTCTGCCGCGTGCCGGCGCCTCGAAACTAATATCACGTGCATAGAGCGTCAATCTTGCTGGTCCCACAGGAACATTGGGATTGTAACCTCAGAAATCGGGGCGAAATAAATGGAAAGAGCGTGTTGCACATAGCAAATAAGCTACATATAGATAACATGTAATTACTCCGCATCGAGCTCTGCTGTCTGCCTTGTTCTCTTTTTGTTACGGGTATCCTTCATGCTCTTTAACTGGTCTCGAAGGATCGTGTCAGCGCCCCAGTGACCTTCATGGTTTGTGAAAGTAGGGATTCTGCTTTCAATCTGATTACAGATTAAGAAAAAACAAAACGTGACTCATAAGGAAATCATACATATCCACGAGCCTGATTGCGAGGTTTGGGTTGTTGGTTGGAGAGGCAGCGACCTACCTCAAGGAATTTGGTGATCGCATCCCTGCCGATTTGCTATAACAATATCAGTAGAATATAAACATTGTCAATGAGTTACATACGCGGTAATCATGTTGCTGTTGGGCACTCCAGCCAGCATTTATCACGGTTACGGAGCCGTGAGGCGGCGGGATTAGCTGAAGATTGACCTTTTGTGACGATCCCTCGCCGGTAGCTGGCTCAGAATTCTCTGCGACTGGGGTCAGAGGGGATTCGATAGCTGCCGAAGAGCTGCCGGCAGTCATCATAACAGTGATAGGCGGGGGCTTTCGCTTTTCGCGCTTGGGATGAACACGAGATGTCGAGCGTGGACTCTCGGCTCGGTCGACCCGAGGAGGCCTAGAACGGAGAACTTCATGGATGGCAAGTCGCCGTTTCACAGGGCGAGATACGGTCGTCGCAAAGAGAGGTATGACTCTGGGTCGAGGTGCCATTCTTGGCGAAGAGAAAGTTGGAACTGGTGTAGGTGCGGAGGGCATTAGGGATTTGCAGGAGTCTGCGCCAGCGCAGGAAGGAAGGTATCTGACTGTGACCGGGTCATGTCTTATTTAAACATTGATTTGTGATACGGTAATTACTGTCCAAGTCCGAAATAAGACCGGTGAAGTGAGAATCCTGCAGAGCTTGAGAACCCCTTCGATTCAATTGCACAAAACAATAAACACAATTCAGTTGCACGCACTTTGCTGCAGCTTTCCAAATAAGCGGCTCCACGACGAGATATCCACCTAAACAGTGAGTGCTCTGCAATCTTAGAAGAGAAGAAACTTGTGTTGATGCTAGCGCCGGATTCGATTGATTGCACAAAACAAAAGAATTCGATGCAATTCGAAGTTGGGCTGCACGCACTTTGCCGCCGCCACCGCAAGATATCTGGACGCAGGGAAAGTCTAGAAAGTACAAAAGAAAATTAGGAGTGCGGATTCAGGGGAGCAGTACAAAAAAAACACTCTGAGGAGAGAACAACTTGTGTTGATGCTAGCGTCGGATTCGATTAGTTGCACAAAACAATAAGAATTCGATGCAATTCAGAGTTGAGGGGCTGAACGCACTTAGCTTTGCCGCTGCAGCTTTCCAAATTAGTGGAACTGCTTGACTTCTGGGGATGGTTTCGGGAAGGAGGTATGGCTGGAGCGACTTTCCTCTCTCTTCTTTCCCCAGCCCAGCAATCTTCTCGCACTGTTCGCAGTCCTTTGCCACCGGGAGCGATCAGAAGCAATTTACATCTTCGACCGCAGATGCCCTGCTTCAAAACTATCGACAAGGACAACGTCACTGAGTCCACGGACTCACAGTAACCTATTTTCATTTCGTATACGTTTCGCGCGTGCATCATCGCTGGGGAGGAAAGAGTCAAGACGTAGGGTCGAAGAAGACAGCTGTTTCCGATACAGTAGTGGTTGGAGCGAATTGTACTACTTCTCGTTGTGGTAGTTGCCGTGGTAGACTTCACTTGTGATTATGTGGACTTTGAGCAGACAAAAAGAATTTATTGTCGAGGCCCGAAGCAAGGGGGAACATGAATGGACACCAAGTCGATTTAATCATGTATGGTGATACCAAGTCATCAGTAAGAAGAAGAGGACAAAAGCTGTTGCGCTCGTGAAACAAAGGAGGAAGTTGTCACCGCAACTGCTTTTGTACAAACCGACAATAGCGATGCACGTGATGAGGCGGGCAGCGTATAGCTTATAACTGCAATCGTCGCTTGAGTGTTTGAGCCCCCCTCAAGCACTGTCTCAACCCCTCGCTCCTGCTTCCAACCACCCCTCGCTCCTGCTTCCAACCACCCCTCGCTCCTGCTTCCATCCACCCCTCTCATGTTCATGCACCGGTATCCCTGTCTCTTTTGCTGACTTGGTGTCACGCCTTCATATATCGTACCTCGCCTTTCTGCAGATGACTCGGTGTCACTGCACAAGGAAATTCTGCAAATGACTTGGCGTCATTCCTATAACTGCACTCGATGCCCGTCCGTCAATATTCCATTCAAGCTTCGCAACACTTCTCTTGGTGCATCAGTCCTAAACTCCAATCTGTTGAAAACTCTCTTACCTTATCGGCAGGATGGCGACCATGCGAGCTCGCCTGACTCTAGCTCCCGTCTTGATTTTCTGACAAGCTTGTCTGATGATATCGCTACTTTCAAGCACCATAGTGAGGCTTGGAATACGTTACGCTGGAGTGACAACTAATGCCCTTTCTACAGTGTCTTCGTAGGTTCAACGGTGCGGGTGTACATCTGTCGACCGAGTTTCCAAAAGCTCAATAACAAAAACGTATCGCACGCCGTCCAAGCAGCCGCCAAATCCGAGCGCTGAAATCCAACGTCCCACAGCTCTCGGCCCTTAGCGTGGAATCTGAAAGTCCGGTTCTCAGAAGGGGTTTTCCTGGCAAACGGTGCACATCCAGTCTCCCTCGCCCGAAAAAACCAAGGATATCGAACATTTGTATATCAGACCAAAACGCACCCCAGGTCCTCCAAGCGAGCCCCATAGAAACTATTCGGAGATCTTAAATGACGCTCTTAGACTAATGGTATGAGTTGTTGGTCCCAATCTATCATATTAGCTAATTTCCTACCTTTTTCCCGTAATTTTAGTACCAGAGCAAAACTACGACTTCTCCAAGCATCTATCTTCGGCCCTCACTTCTGAGCGACGTGAGGTAGAGTACGAAAGCTTGGTATTCACAAGAGGTTTTCCTGGCAAGCGGCGGCGTACCTTGATTCCCTTCTAATAGCATGTGTTTTTTGTGAGCCTCGTCCAAATCTATTCTTATCCATCTGCGCCGAGCTGTTGTCTTGATCTTTCACAGGTTGATCGAAGTCTGCGTTCTGTCATTCCTGTGAAGAACTCGATTGCCCCTCTATGGAGGGCTGGTCGCCCATCTGTAAATGACTTGGCGTCATTGCTATAACTGCGCTTTTCTCGTAAATCTTGCATTCAAGCTTCGCAACAGTTCTTCTACTCTTGTGCATCAGTTCTCAACTTCAATCTGCTGAAACTTTTCTTACCTTATCGGCAGAAATACATTGAACAACTGGCGGTCCTGGATTGGCAGGATCATGCTCGCCTGACTCCAGCTCCCGTCTTGATTTTCTGACCCACTTTTCTGATGATATCACTCTTTTTAAGCACCACCGCAATACGTTACACCAGAATGACACCATTTATTTCCTTGTCTCCGGAGGTTCGACGGTGCGGGTGTGCATCCGTCGACCGAGTATCCAAAAGGTCGATATCTTGAAAGAGTCAACTCTTGACGTGTCAGGAAAACACGCGTCGCACATCCTCCAAACATTTGTTGGAAATTCACTAGTTCCAAAGAGAAGAACATTTCTGGCTATCTCGAGACACCAAACGACGCCATTTAGAATAACGGTATGAGTTTTTAGCCCCAATCAGTCATATAAACTCACTTCCTACCTTTCCCCCGTAACTTGAGTATCAGAGTGAAGCACGATCGGCCCTTGCCTCTGAGTGATGTGAGGCAGAGTCCGAAAGTCCGGTTTTCAAAGAGGTTTCACTGTCAAGCGGCGGCCATTTGGTACGAGTTGCAACGTTGTTGGTCCCAATTTGTCGTATAAACTAGCTTCCTTTTCCCCGTAATTTAGCACCAGAGCGAACCCGATTTCTCCTAACTTCAACCCTTACCTCTGAACGGCGCGAGGTAAAGTCCGAAAGTCCGGCATTTACAAGAGGCCCCCTGGCCAGCGGCGCACAATGTAGATCCTCCAAGCTACCGCCAAAGGGAAAACCACCTCTGGCGATTCCGATGCCCTAAATGACACTTTTAGACGACCGTATGAGGACGTGTTCTTCACTAAGCGCTCGCTGTTTCTCCAAGCATCAATCCCCAGGCCTCGCACCTGAATGATGGAGAGTTCGAAAGATTCTGGTATTCGTACCCTGATTCCATCCTAATAGCATTTAGCATTCTTGCAAGCCTCGTCCTAACCTATCCCTCTCTGTGCCGATGTCTCGATTTTTCACAGGTTTATCGAAGTCTGCGTTCTGTCATTCCTGTAAAGAACTCGATTGCCCCTCTACGGAAGGTCGCCCACCTATGCTGTGCCTGGCTGCCGAAACGTCCAGTCACCACGATTGCCCGGGGGTGAGGTTAAAGAATTCGGTCCATTAGGCTGTCTGTAGAGGACCGAAAAAAGTAAAAGTTCGTCATTTTGTAACGTCTGGCGAGTGCGACTCTTTAGTGCGCAATACAATACAAGTGGGCCTGAGTTGTTGAGCAGTCGAGGCCTGAAGAAGTTTCCTTACATCGATACGCGTGATTCGGCATGTCATCACGCAACTTTCCTCTGTAGCGCCATGTCATACCTCACAGGTGGTACTTTCAGTCTGACATGAAGCTTGAGCCCTCATTAACTGGTCTATACTAGTGGTCAATCTCGAAGAGGTTTTTGTTGACGGCGCCACCTCCTTGAGGTACACAAGTCGTACGTTATAGACCTAGTCAGTACCGGTTTAAAACTCAACGGAGCAGGTTGTCATCGGTGCAGAAAGGCGGAACACTTCTGCAACGTCGTAGCTGGTTCCAAGGCCTGTCACCGCTGCCTCATGGCTGGCAGTGGTAAGTATCGGCAATCTCTCGATGGGATTTCCATCTGATTGTTTGTTTAGCCTGTACATTCCCAGCACCAAGACGGCCTGGGGCGGAGACTACGAAAATCTCCCGGAAAGCTTGTAATCAGAGAGGATCTAGGGCAAAAAAGACTGCGAAAAGCCTTACGACAACTCGTAACCCGAAAAGACCCAAGACGAAGGCTACGAAATGCCTCACAACGGCTCCTAACCCGAAAAAGCCTCGGGCAGAGACTGCCAAAGGCCTCATGGTGCTATCACCGACTCCCCGTAACTCGTACCAGGAGTCTCTCCTAAGAAACTTACTCGGCACGGAATAGTGGACAAGCAAATAGGTTTGACGGTCGCCTGTTGACATAGCTTTCCAGCAAATTGTCGACAATATCCTGTACCTTTTCTACATAATGTTATTTCATTTTTTGAAAGCCAGCCCCAGCAGCTAGCCATGGCTACACCTCACCAAATGACACACCGTCAACTATTTGGTTGACGCGGGTTGAAAATGCTGAAAAAAATAATACATGGGGATACGTGAAGTTTAACAAATAGTAGGTATGTGGAGTATGGACAACAATTATATCCTGCTTAATGATCACCAGTTACAGCGCTGAAGTATTCTCTGGTTCGTTCGGCCAAGTGACGACAATACCCAATCACTGGGACCTTCTGTAAGATATCTGCGTCTTCAGTCTCAGAGGATTGATTATAAGGACTACTCACGAGCACATTCTCAATGAGGAATAAGATTGACAAGACTACCCCGATCCACCAGCGCGCTTTTTCAAAAGCTGTAGGCTTCTGCTCGCTTCCTTTGCCTGGGATAGGCGTCACCTTTCCCCAGACTTGGATCTCGTTCTGGCCAACATTCTGGCCGGATCGGCCCGCGAAGATTGTCGGTATCCCGGTTATGTCTACACTCTGCTTTAACGGTGAGCTGTGATCCCTTCATTAAATTCCTCAAAACTTACAGTAACGGATTGAACCCAGTCATCAGCGCCAATGGAAATTACATCCGTCGCAAGACCTGATCGTCTGTCAAAAATGTAAATTTTACCGTGGTCGCTACCCGAAATTATTTTGCTTCCGGTGTCGTGGAACGACACGTTACGCGACCTTCACTCATCGCAGGGGATGGAGAATGTTTTTACTCGGTCAAGCGTCGAGAGCTTGTAGAGAGCAATTCCCTGTGTGACGTCGCCAATTATAATGGCATCTTCTTTCAGGCTGACTACGGCGTCTCCACTGCTGCCAGTCAATTAGTGAGCATTAGCTATGTGTCTGCGAGACTTACATTACGGTGCCGGTGCTTCTGGTTCTGAGAATTTTTCCTTCGTGGTCGAGGACGTGGCTGAAGTGTATGATCGTAAGCAATCACTTTCTCTTGACCGAAATTTCAACTCACAGTCCCCCGTCTTCCCGACCGAAAGACCAGATTTCGGGTCCTCTGATCCCGGTCTGTCCGAACGCCACCGCCTGCGGCCAGTGCTTGGAGATCGCAACGGACTTCACGGGTGTTGGATGCAGCGCCCCATCGACGGTGAATCGGTGAATAACTTCGGCACGGTGGGAAATGGTAAGCTGGCCCGAATTCGGGTCGTATGCCATGGCCGATATCTCTTGACCCAGGTTCCCCCCGTTAAGACGGTCGGAGAATACTTCTGTGAACTATTCAAGGATTAGTCTCGTATGTGTAACAGATGTAGGTACTCACCTCTTCCTCTTTCCGATGTCTTTTCCACATCGAGAGGTAACCTTCTTCGGTTCCGTATGCCAGGCCATCCTCAACGTCAGGTCGAGTAATCCACACCAAGGCTGTCGTGATGCCTCGGTCACCTGCACCAACCGGAGAGTCTAGCAGTCTTCCGGTGGGCAGGCACCAAATCTTGGTGCCATCTTGACCTGGTTTGACTTTGTCAACTTGAAAGGTCATTCAATTGAAGCGTACAAAGGACTTGCCTCCAGATGCGAGGTGGGTTCCGAGAGGATGAGCGGAAATGCAGGCCACCGGACCTGTATGGCCCAGGAGAAGGGTCTGCAGTTCGTAGTGTCCATTTTCACTTCTGCGGGGGATAGACTCTCTGTCGATAGTGCGCATAATAAGTTGCAGATTGATTGCTGCATGGCCTTGATTGCTGCATGGCCTTTTATTCGCATTTTGCTTTTCCTATGTTTACCATCAGGTTGGATGACCTGCATCTAATTTTCTGTTTGCAGCTCCACTCGCTGTTGTTCCAATTTTATTTTTTGTTTGGACGCACCCAAGCCTGGTCTTTCCTGCATCTACTTCTGCTTGTGGCGCAGTTCCGCTCGCTATTATTGTACTAGCTATGCTTTTTTTGTTTAGACTTCCCCTGTGTCCAGATATCTCTACTCCGAGACTGCCCTAATTGTTTTTTCTTCTTTGTTTAGATTTCCCCCCGCCCAGAACTGCTCATTTGGAACGCTGCGGCAAAGTGCAGCCACAAATTTCAAAATGGATCCGATTCTAACACCAAATCCGATCCGTGGTAAGTAATCTCATAAATTTCCAATGCGATAGCCTTAAGCTTCTCACGAGTCTTGAAGCTTCGAAGGGACTTTGACCGGCATTAAGTATTCAGTTGGTTGACTTTTTTTTTGTTTGGACTTCTTAGAGCTGCTAATTTGGCAAGGTCGCGGCGAAGTGCGTGTAGCCCCAATTTCGAATTGCATCTTCGTGTCCAATTTGTCACTAGTACTTCGGATATTGGTTTCTCAGTGTTGTTTCTCTTCAAATGCAGTTTCGTGTCAAGTGGCGCTTTACACTAAGTAGAGGACGCCAGATCGAATCTCCATTTGTTTTGTGACTCCGACCTTTTTGTCTAGGCAGGATTGCTGGTGCTTCATATGTTCATATGGGTCATATGAAGTCCGTCAACCAGCTTCCCATTATTTCGCCGCTTCGTGGAACTTCGAATGCAGTCTCTGTTTCGGTGCAGCTCTGTTCTTTTTCTCGTTCCGACCTTTCTAGGAGCCCAGGGTTGTATTTGAAGATCAAACATAGGTCTCTTGGCTTTTCTCTTCAAATTTGGACTAACCAGAGAACGCCAGAGTCCGGATTTCTGTTCCAATGTTCCCTGGCCCCATCATTCCCATTGTTTTGTCATTCCAACTTTTTGTCCAGAAAGGAGTGGTGCTTCAAATTGAGGGCGAGGTCTTATGAAGCCAGTTATCCCATGATTTCTTCTCTTTCGGTGCCGCTCTGTTGTTTCACTTGTTTTTCTCGTTCCGCCTGGGTTGAACTTCAAGTATAGGTTTCTCAGAAATACGGCTTTTGCAGCAGAGTTTCTCCACAGGCCCGGCGCCCCAACGCGTATTCGATCACATACTCCTTCCCTTCCACTCCAATTTCGAATTGCATCTTCGTGTCCAATTTGTCACTTCGGATATTGGTTTCTCAGTGTTATTTCTCTTCAAATGCAGTTTCGTGTCACGTGGCGCTTTGCACTAAGTAGAGGACGCCAGATCGAATCTCCATTTGCTTTGTCACTCCGACCTTTTTGTCTAGACAGGATTGCTGGTGCTTCATATGGGTCATATACGAAGTCAGTCAACCAGCTTTCCCATTATTTCGCCGCTCCGTGGAACTTCGAATGCAGTCTCTGTTTCCGTGCAGCTCTGTTGTTCCAGTTGTTTTTCTCGTTCCGACTTTTCTAGGAGCCCAGGGCTGTATGTGAAGATCAAATATAGGTCTCTTGGCGTTTCTCTTCAAATTTGGACTAACCAGAGAACGCCAGAGTCCGGATTTCTGTTCCAATGTTCACTAGCCCCATCATTCCAATTGTTTTGTCATTCCAACTTTTTGTCCAGAAAGGGGTGCTTCAAATTGAGGGCGAGGTCTTATGAAGCCAGTTATCCCATGATTTCTTCTCTTTCGGTGCCGCTCTGTTGTTTCACTCGTTTTTCTCGTTCCGACTTTAATTTTCTGTCCCGGGTTGAACTTCAAATATAGGTTTCTCAGTGTTATACTCATAAATACAGCTTCTGCAGCACAGTTTCTCCACAGGCCCGGCGCCCCAACGCGTATCCGATCACATACTCCTTCCCTTCCACTGTCGTTCTTATGAATATGCAATCTTTTCCGTCGTATGGAGGACTTGCAACCAGCCTGCTTCCCTCTACTGCACCCGCATCCCGTCCGGTAGCTAGTTCTGCTGCTGCATCAAATAAACGGACTCGGGGCGCAGAGGACAGTCCTTCACCACCCACCCCAGACAATGAAGGCAACGCAGACATCTCCCTGGCACTGGTGCCCTGGGTCCCTGACAAATATCGGGCGGTTGCAGGGCCGCGACAAGAGGAAATCGACAGAGTAATTTTGATTTATTTTAAGTATTGGACAGTTGTACTGAAATATGCTCAGGAGAGATCGGCGAGGAGGAAGCTCGAAGACCAGCTAACTTTGCTCCAGAGACAACAATTTTCGATGAGCAGAGAAAATAGACGTCTTCGAGCCCTGGATGTCACCCGCAGGCGGGACGATACACTCCCACAATTTGACTCTCAGGTATCTATCTTTTCGTCTCTCCCCCTCGCTCTATTCATCTTTTGTAGAATAACGGGAGCAACAGAGAAACAGGAGGGCAGGGACTACTAGTGGGTGCTTTCAACTGTTCTTCATTGTTGTCTCATCCGCCGCAGGTGGCCCTCCAGAAAGCACAAGAGAAAATCAGATTGATGGTGCATGAAACTTCAATTCTTCGCATTCGAAATCGAATTAATTTTAACTCCAGGAAGAAAATTTAGAGCAGTGGGAGGTCCTGGTTGAGCTCCGCAATGGCACTATCGAACAGTTGGTTCGTCGTCATCGTAATAATGTTTTCTACCGTGTGCTCAATATCCTGAAGAATGGGAACCTACGGCAGGCCGTGGTTGATAAACAAGAGGCTATGGTTGAGAAAGAAGAGACTATCGCACAACTTCGTAGTCTAAAGCAGTGCTCTGATGTGATCGCTGAAGAGGTATGTCCCAGATTATGTACTACTTGGCTTTGAGTATATCTCGAGCGCTTTTTTTAGGCCAAGAAGGTTGCAGCCGACATGGACAGGCAGAATCAAATTTTAAGTGAAATCGTCAGTGATATGAGACTACGTGCCGTTTAACGATTGACCATATTAACTTTCCCTACTCAGCGCACCCAAAAAGACCAGGCCCTTCAAGAGAAGGTACACCGTATTCATTCCTTAGATCGACTTATGGCATGCTGACGGCTTTAACGTAGGTTGCCTTCGAGACGGAAATCCAACGTCTTCGCAGAAGGGAAAAGGCATCATCCTCGAGCAACCATCTTACTTCTCAGTTGCCGATGGCCACAGACGACCGAGATGCGGATATGGGGGCAGACGAATCCAACGGACAAACGACGCTGACCGCTTGCGATGTAGAATCCATCGTGAAGTCGGCCTTAGCAAATTGGGTGCCCTCAACGTCACCGTCTCAGGATCCAATTCCTCGACAACAACGCCCAGCACGAAAGAACCAGACTCCTAAACCAGGTAGTGTAACTTACAACCGAAATCTGAAAAAGGAAGCACTTGGAGCGATGGATAATGATGTTGAAGCCAGTTGGAGAGTGAGTTGCCATGACTCCGAGTCGGATTGATTGTGGCTACTTTACTTATCAATTCATTTCAGAGTCTTCTCCGAAGGCTCTTCTGCGACTTGACTGGTCAACCCTTTATCACTCACTTCGAGGACTACTGTCCTATCGATGACCCAGTCGCTTCTAATTTCGCAAACGGCACCGATCCTGGACCTCGTGGAGCTGATACTTATCGTTTATACTTCGGCGACGACTGGAGGAAAGCGAAGTGGAACCGCGAGGTCATAAATCATATGATACCCTTTGTTGCCATAAGACAGGAGCAGTCGCTCATTCAGGGACCTTGCCTGGAGCCAGACACCATCCGGGCCTTCGTTTGGGACTTCATCGCGCAGGCTCAGGCTTCATGGAAGCAACGCCAACCTCGCATCCATGAGTCTGGATTGAGGTATGAAACCAAGGGGGAGGCAGCTGTACGTGCAGGGAACTACAAGGAACGCCGTGAGCTGAGTGTTCGATTGACCACGAGAAAAAGAGAGGTGGGGACTCACCGATTCATAATAATTATTTTTTGACTTTCATACAGAAATACACGGCGCGCGTGAAAGGCGTCGCTAATCTCACCAAGGACCATTCTCTCTCACCGATGGACCGCAGAAAGTGGGAGATGACTAGCCATGTCCTAGACGCGCTTAACGCTGAGGCCATGTCATCGGATTGTACTGATTCCGAGGCCGACTCTGAGACTGACGGCCCTCTTGCCCTTTTTACGACTGTCCCCCGCTATCGAAGACGAATATTGACCCCTCTTTTCGGAGAACTAGACAAACAGATCAAGGCCTCGAAGAAAAAGCAGGAACGAATACTCGGAAAACGTCCAAAAAACCATCCGGCCAGAGTCCGCGTCAAAACACAGGCCAAAAACGCTGGTCACGGTAAAGTTCCAGATAATCTTCCTGAATCGTGCTATCACCGTCAGTTTCTTAAGGGCCTAGATCCCGTCAGTTTGGACGAAATCAAACCCGTTAACACGGAAGTTCCGATCTTCGATCAATGGGCCGCAACCCAGGAAAATTCGGACTCAGACAGTGACTCGGAATAGTAGGAAGTAGGATGGAATGGTCTTTATTATTACGATACTGTCCCTTGTACATTAGCTCCTGCCGCTTAACGTTTTTGCTTTTACCTGGACCATGGCCACAACGCGTCTGGTGACAGAAACCCTTGAGTTTTACAAATGCAATGAAAAAGCAATGTAGAAAGAGGATGTTGATTTGATAGGTTCGTGGAGGACCAACCCGCTTCGACGATGGGCGGGGGAGAGAGTGACGTTCTTCAAATGATGGTCCGTGAACGACGAAGATTTCAGGTTTTGCACGACGTACCTGGAGGGTTGAAAATGATTGCCTTTACCTTCTGGTCTGGAACCATAGACGAACAATCAATGGAGGTAAATGTGGATACGGTTACGTCCATGTCATGTCTGAAACGGTAGCGCCTCTTTGCTTTGGAAAAAATGCGAAACCCATGTGTATGCAATAACCGAAAGTTGTACACGACGCACTCACTCGATAATACTAATTATATTTGTTCATACACTATAAACACGACTCCTCCACTCATCTAATCATATTTCGGTAGAACAGAAATCAGAAAATCGTATTTCAAGGAATCAAGAGCGAAATAAAAGGAAAAGAGACAAAGGGAATGAACGACAAAAGTGAAAAAAACTCACCACCAACCTAGCCAACCTCAGTGTCGTCCCAGTCCAAAACCTCAATATCCCTTCCTTCGCGGATACTCTATACGCGCAATGAAACGAGTTTTTGTACTGTTGACGTGCATCGAGGGACTGCATTCGAGTTTCGACGACACTGTGCCAGAGAGAGAGAGGTTGTGAACAGAGAATATCATCGTTATCCGTGGAGGCGATGAGCACTCTCGGCCGTTTTATGACCAGATCGTCGGCGCCATAGAAGAGTTTTTCTCTGAATCCGGTATATTGGGCGATCACGTATATTGGGCGATCACGGTCTTCCTGCTAGACGATCCTCGCTGCATCTTCGTTCCATTTCTTCAGCTACATCTCATAACGGTAGACATTCGCGGCCTGGACTGCATCGAGTCGAGACTGGGATCGCTTCGTTCGGAGAATGGAAATCGACCGGGAGGGTTTGTGCTATGTCCGATTTCTAAGAAAGAAAAGAGTTCGACACCATCTGGATCCCGATATAGTTTGCCTCCGACAGAACGCTGTCTGAAAATCATCTTGTTCTGTTGATAAACAGACGCACGGAGTTGCATTCAGAACAATAAAATAAAATAAAGGCTATACCTGAGCAAGCGTTCCCGTCTTATCCGAAAAGATATACTCAATCCGCCCAAGATCATCCAAAGACCTAGCCAACGTCGGTTGACCCGTCTTCTCATAATAAATCTCTGTGTCGAAATATATGAACAACGCTGGACACGTCCTCACGTACAATGATATCGGGTACGATATCTTGAAAGCTGTTGAGAAAATCACGCCGAGAAAAAAGTCAACGCGCTAAGTTTGTTGTCAGACTCAGACAGGGGGAGGACAGTGAATTTTTAAAAACGCGTATCAAAGCTAAAGCCCAAGGGACTACATGGAAAGATTGTCGTCCGACTGGTTATCGCCGCAAAGCCAGGGTGCGCCTCGTGGGTAATCACAGTGTTCGTTGACGGCGTCGACGATGGCGCAGCGAATGCAGTGGACCTGCGTCGTTCCCTTGTGCGTCACTGGCATTATGTCATCTTTTCATACACGACTACGACTATACGAGGCGCACTCAGTATCTCGTCGACACTCTTCGCCGTGACTCTCGTTGTCATCTCTGTATGCAAGGCTCTCAACGTCGATAACCGTCTGTCGTCCCATTCTCGGCTGGCCCCGGTGGCTTGGTTGATGACGGCGTTCTTGACATGGTGCTGAGCTGTACAAGCCTGAGGTCAACATCTCAGAGCGTCTGCTGTCCCATTCTCGGCTGGCCCCGGTGGCTTGGTTGATAGCAACGTTCTCATTTGGGACCGTATCATCTCTAAGCTCTTGCCTCGTCGTCGGTCCATTCGTATGGTTTGGTCAGAGCGGCGTAGTCTGTTTGGGAGTCGTAAGCTTGGAATGATCATCCGTGAGTTATCCGCTCACAGTGCGCATGTAGATGAGGCCCTTGCCGCGAATAGCACAAATCGAAACTTTCATCCAGTCAAACGGACTCTGTGTATGCACCGAACGCAGCAGCTTTAGCAACCCTAGCTCAAGCTAGATTGAAAGTTCAAGTATTCACCTTCTGTGTTGCCGTTGATATCTGATCATCTGTTTTCAGGTTCCTCTTACCAGTTCTGAACAAATCCTCCGAGTTTCACCAAGGCACTCACTACCTGGAAGCGTTGGTCTTGGGTTTTCAAGGTAGACCAGACCAGTGAAGCGATGAGAGGAGATGAGTCAAACGCATGAGGATACGATCATTTTCCGTAGCAGAACGACACAGGTGCGTATTTCTGATCACGGTGGGACCGATCTCTGAATAAGACCCCCAGCGAACACATTCTACAATGACTTTGTAGCTGCTATTCAGCTGTACCGAGATAATCGTGACTGGGTGTTTGCGAGTAATGGTTTTCAAGTCAGTCTATACCCATGATCAGTCCAAAGGTCCACGCCTTCTGACGAACAGTGCTCATTTATTCGTAGCTCCTAGTCGAGATCAACTTTTGGACACATTAAAGCATTCTACGGAGACGAAACAGTGTGGGCCGACGGAGTTGATATCGGTGAGATCGCTACGTTCATCATGGAGGGAATCACCATTCAGGAGGAGCAGTAAGTGTTCACCACTGGCTGCCTTTTACCACATGTGCTGACACGAGAGGATAGACGTCCGTTAAGGCGGAGGGTCGCGGGAGCGACATCACATTCGGGATATGACGACAGAGAGATCCGAGATGGAGAATTAGAGAAGGAGCGTAAAAAATTGACAGATCGGACTACGACCTTGCTCAAGGCTCAGGCAACGTTCATGCCCGATTGCTGGGAACACGTCGCAAAGAGCAAAGCTTCCAACCCCGAGAACAAAAAGCTCATTCTACCTTCGGATCTCGGTGCAGGTAATAGAATGCGATTGGGCCTGGAATTTCTGGCTGAGGGGGAGGCTCGACTTCACCAAGCACATGGAATCGTTTTCATTGCACGCCTGCAGTACAGCTGGACCATCAATGCACTGAACGACAGGAAGATCGTTCATTAGTTGAACGGACGCGTCGGAGAACATGACTATACGCGATGGCCACAATATTACGCTGACGACTCGGATGTGCCGCATTTGGGTCCTCTTCGTCCACTACCTCATGAAGACAATCATTCCACACAATTAAGCACATCGTCCCTACAAAGAATACTTACTCATCAACGCTGCTACTTGAACTTTGCTCAACCATTCCCTACCGATCTCTTAGGGTTAGGGTTAGACCTTAACTAGAAGTACTGCTGAGGGGGCGGGTTCGGCCGAAGCCAATGCCGCTAGCACCGGGGAGGCCCACCTCTGCTGCTGCGCCCTCTGATATCAAGAGCTAGCGAGCCTTGCAACGCACTCATAACAACGTCAACGCTGCTACTGAATTATTGCTTGCTCAACCATTCTCACTCTCTGCTGATCTCGATCCCGAGCCCGCTACTTCAACCTTTAGTACTTTAGAGGGGGCAAGCTCGGCCGAAGCCAATGTCACTAGCTTCGAGGAGGCTTCCACCTCTGCAACTGCTTTCCCTCAGATTGAAGAATCGCAGCTCCCTGGCAAGACCACGGATCAGTGGCGGCAAGAGTTGGAAGAGGCAAGAGTTGGAAGAGGCAAGAGTTGGAAGAGGCAAGAGTTGGAAGAGGCAAGAGTTGGAAGAGGCAAGAGTTGGAAGAGGCAAGAGTTGGAAGAAGCAAGGGAACTGCTGAAGGCAAGGCATCAGTCGGATAGCCCTTTTGCTGGTCGACGAGCACCTATCACTCCTCTTTCATTCACCCCGCCACTTCGCACCAACAGAAAGCAGTTCAAGACCTCTTTGACTACATCAAGTCCTTCTCACCTTTTGCCTACGATGTGCAAGAACAACAGCTTTCCAGACGGGGTGAGTTCTTGTCTTAAATTGTTGACTGGCTTGTGGATCTGATTGCTTCCTAGGAAATGGAAGAGTTCAATGCCGAAGACGAGGAGGTGGATGAAGAAGAAGAGATGGATGATGAAGAAGAGATGGACGAAAAAGACGAAGAAACGGATTTCGGTGAAAGATGAGGAAGCCGAAATAGGACACGAATATAATCAAGGAAATGTCTGGGACGAGGAAGATGAAGATGAAGAGGATATAGTGCAAGAGGTGCAGGACAAGAAAACGAGGAGGAAGACGACGCCACCGATGATCAGGCGGACGAAGAGGTCGATGGAGCCGAAGGAGAAATTATGTGGGAGGCATGTCACTCCTCTAGTACTGGATTCTTTGTGAACCGGAGACATCGTAGCGCTGGTGAGTCCGTCACGGCTACTGACTCGAGCAAAACGCTGATGAGATTATCGCTCTCCCGTTCTTTGGAAGATCCAGGAGTGGGCCGGCACCTCCTTTGGAGGCCACCACGCACCCCTTATTGTTGCTGCCCACCTCGGAACAAGTGATCCTCTTGGTGCTTCGCGTCAACCGACGTATTGTCGCTCCCGGTATCACTGAACTTTTGCAAATAATCGAGGAACTTGTTGGCGGTGCCATTCAGTTCTTCCAGCACTGTCACTCAAAGTCGGGGCGGTGGAGGCCTGGAAACCATCCGCCTCGCGGGGCCTTCATGGATCTAGGTCGTGGGTGTCTTCAGAGGCGGCCACCTGCTATTAGCTTCTGTAAGGGGACAGACCCAGAGAGTCGTCTTCCAGTGCCGCAGAGTCTTCTATGCCAGCTCGTGTCACTGTTATGATCCATGGAAGCCCCGTTGATATCACAGATACCGGCATAGATACCACTTTCTGAAGCTCTTCCTGACGACATGAGAAAGCATGTCCGAGGCCAACGTGGTGCACGAGTTGACCTGATTCCCAAATAAGCGCAGAATTCCCAGATGCCTTACCTCCAGAAATTCGTGCTGAAATTATCTAATGGCAAGTCATGGAACGCACCCGTCGATGTTGATCTCGCTAGCTTCATAGCTAGTCCTGATCCTGAACTAAGGCAAGCTGTACTCATAGAACCCGACGAAGGTTTTATCCAAATGTTGCCATCCCACACGATTGCTGAAGTGGGCCCATAGTTAGATGGATCCATCGTCGAATTCATATTGGCTCCCGCGGTGTTCTTTCCATCCCTTCTTTAGCAGTGTTAGTCAAGTTGTGCAAGAATGCGAAAAGTCGAACAGATCTGTTCAATCTTCTCCTTAGCATCCTCCAGGACGACTTCTTCGCTAACGAAGGAACCCCTTCATCTTAGGCTACCAGGCTTGTTGTACGAGATCTGTTGATCCAGAATACAGAAGCAAATGTGCCTTATCCTAGTATTGCCCACTTCCTACTTTTCGGAAGCACCAACCAAGAGCAAGGTATTCAGGACCCTCATGCTCTCGGAGCGAAACGGGCATGTATTCATATCATTCTCGACTTAATCAACGGTTCCACGACTCAAGAACAAAGGCAAAGAGAGTTACCACGACATCCAGAATCTTCTTCTGTTCGCCTCTCTCCCCGAGCTAGCAGAACGCTGTTATCATGTGGTCTACAAACTTTGTGTGCATCCTCGATCATCCACATTCACCATGAGGTACTTGCGCACAAGAGAGGACTTCTTTGCTCGCCATCTGGCTGCAGCTCCTTCTATCGCTCCAGGAGCAGATATGCTCAAGACGGTGAAACAGAATCTATGATACAGGTCATTTATGAAGATGGTCCCCGGGTTCCTACTACTATACCTACACTTTCCTTCGTTTGCGGTCGTGAATCTTTGATCTCGTCACCCTAGATCTCCACGTTCTGACCAGAAAAGGCCACCACAGAGCAGTTTCAGAACTCTTTGAGATCCTCTTCAATAACGAGTCAACACTAGACGAATTCCTTTCGGAAGATGACATTTCTGAACCATTCCGCGAAGTGGGGCAGTCTCATCTGCGCGTAATCGAATTTGTGCAGTCGCTGACGTTTGAGTGGGAGGACTCGTTGGTTGTTGAGCCTATGGAGATTCAACTTCTCTCGCAACTCAATACACAGTCTTGCGTTCGAAAGGACTCGAGTGGCTGCGAGATCGTTGACCGTTCCATCCTTCTATCCCTCTTGACTATGGCGAGGCAATCTCTTTTCGCGCAAAACAAAATCGTTACACAGGTTCAATCCAACCAACTTGATCCCGAAACAAACCAACTACATTCCTCGAGTTGCGCAGTAAAGAATAATCGACGACAAGTCATGTTTGCTGTCGCAAGTGGGTTCGAAGAGTGGCGGCGGATGTCAGACACCACATTGATGGAATGTTTTGAAGACTTACCGCCATCGGGAGAATATGTTATTTGACCTGCTACATGTACTCCCGCCTTTCACCAAATCCGCCGAAATTCAAGAGTCTACCGCTCTACTCATTTCAGAGGTTATATTATCCTCTATAACCAAGCTTCGGGAAGACCGGCGCCACCAGATAATTTTGCAATCTGCTGGTGGCGATTTAGAGTCGGGCACGTTGCCAGCAGAAAGGCTCTACGCCATACTCAGAATTATTTTAGAATGCATCATGGAGTTGAACTCGTTCGTGGCAACCATATGCATCGCTCATCAATTACGTGCACCTTATTTCACTATCTCAAGATACTTCACCTGTGCAAATTGGAGAAAACTTGTCCCTATCCTTAAGGCCACCTCGAGAGGGATCACCATTCAGTGAATCACTGTCTCTGATTTCGCGTAACGCACTTGGTCCCTTCTACTCTACGACCTCCCAATTGCAGCTTAGCCTTGATGAAAGATGGACTAGAACGTCTAGTGATCACCATTTCCCGTGATGCGATCGATGGCACCGAAGTTTGGCGGACCGTCGCGTTCATGCTGCTGGATTCATTAGTGTAACTATCTGCAATGGAAAAGTCGCATCCAGTCTTAAGTCACCTTGTACGACACGGCATTCTCGCCAACTTCGTGCAAGGTCTGAAAGAGTCTGACTTCCTCCTCCAAGCTGTCTCAAACCCGATCCTGGTATGTATTCTGACTTCTATTTTCTTTCTCCATTTCGTGATTTTTGAGCTAAACAGATGATTTGAATCCATTATACGTCTACAAATCGAAGATGTCGTTCTTAATCCGCGCGACTCAAACCCGTATTGGTGCCGAAAGATCACTGGAGGCACGACTGATATCTACCCTAGCGCAATGCGACTTTTTGGATACGAGGCCCGAGGCCGACTCTTCTTTTGTTGGTAGGTTCTTTGAGGCAATACCATATGTCCACATTTCACTGATAGATACCCCAGATCACGATACCTTCCTTCCTTCAGCTGTCCAGCGTTATCATCAATTGTTCATACCTAGCTTGCAAGTTGTCAATTCTATGCTGACCACCCTAGGCTCCAAGCATGCCACAGTATGCCATCCGCTTACAGAAACAAAGCTCTTAAGTAACATCAACTATTGTAGGCGTTGGACTTCCTATCAACTCACAGCGCCACTATCGTAATCCTCTTGAAGAATGAAACCGGTGATTTGTCACTGGCGTTAGTGGAAAAGATACATCTGTCGGTTGTTCTTTGCGCCAAAGTTCTGCCGTTAGTTCCACAGGCGGAGATGGTGTGTTCTCAGCTACATCACCGGTTTAATCAGTATTGACAAGATTGCAAATAGGTTTCTACCCGTTCTGGCTTTGGAGCGATCAACACAGCTGTCTTGAGTCTGTGCACCCGTTTTCTAAGTGGTGGCACCTGGATAGAGCAAATAAGACCACAGACAGACGAAGAAATCCGGAGTGCGAGTGCGCCCGCTTCAGGTCAGAACCTATGTTCGTTTATTAGACATGATCATACTTACAGGATTGCAGGCTTTGGATTCGAGACAAAGTTCGATCTTGATGTGCGACGGAGAGAACGTCTATTAAGACAGGCCTTGATAACGTATGCCGGTCAGTGCAGAGCTATCTTTTGTTAGATATGGTATGAACGCAGCATTACAGAATCTTTTATTAAACCGGTGCTCTCGCCAATACCAACAATATCACATCGTGAGGAACATGGTACTCATTTCCTGGGTACGTACAAATTGGTTTTCATCTCCATCCGTTTCGGGTATTAACTTCGGGTTTTGGCGACAATACCAACGATCGGAGATGCGGTAGAAGCTTTGGCTACAGTGTAATGATCGTTCGGGCACTCTCAGGCAAATATCGGACATCTCCGCTGAACTAGGAGCTAAGGAACATATGGCAGTTACCGCGTCCAAGAGGGGGGTAAAATGTTTTTGATTTGGATTTTTACATATTGATGCTTTTCCAGATTGCTGTTGAGGCGGATATCGATTTTGTCCAGAGCCTTGAGATTGGCCAAAAGAGGAGCCTAATATGTTGTGAGCTGGAACGAATTAGGCAGCGTCTCGAAGGAGATGCAAAATGGTAATGGGTATGTGCAATTTGATGTCGATTGTTGTTTCCGTCGGCCGAGCTCGTTTTCTTGTTCAGTCACTATCGAGATGTTCCTGTTACTGTTATGGCGGCATTTACTATGCCGAAGGATATAATTTGCAAGACCCCCAACTGAGTTCCTCGACTGCGACTGCTATGAGGTTCTTGTCGAGTCCTGATCCGCAAGCGTTTAATCTGGAGGTACGAAACAGACTGAACCCGCATTACAACGGCTTCAGTCACTTGCTTCGGTATTTATTTCTATCTTTGTACACCGCGCCCACTGTCGCCAGTAACACATCTCAAAAGCAGGTTGCTGATCTGTACTCGACCCATCGTAATGGATGCTATTGGTATACATTTGGATTTAACTTCCGGTACGTATTCCTCCTCGTCCGTCCCCGTAGATCATGGCCTGACCTTAGGCTTTCCCGGATGTTTTTCTTCTATGACTTTTTTTGGGGTATCTTTCTTTCTTTACTTCCATTTCTTTTGCATTACAGGGCATATGCAGCGTATATCGCTGGCATTCTCATCAACGTCGTCGGATTCGCCGGTGCTAGTGAGTTCTTCCTTGATAAATTTCTTGCGCCTCCCTTTGTTGTTTCGTACTGAAAATGTCTTACCTTCTCTCTACTTCTACTTCTCCTACACCAGCGGGAAGAAGCGTCCCCATCGCTGCGACTCGGATATAACAAATGTCGTTCTTTACTGGCTTCGGAGTGTCTATGATTATCTACCTTAACTTGACTTTCCCTGTCCGGGGGACATTCAAAGAGTTCGAGGAAGTCGACCTCTCCTCCTCCGAGTCGGAAGCTGACAGAATAGTGCAGAGGCGAGTATCAAGTCTTCTTTGAGTTTCTTACGTGTGCCAACCACTTAATTTAGAGTCCTCAAACAGCCCTGAGAGACATCCTTTGCGCAAGTATTCGGACGCGAATTGGCGGAGGCCAGGGAAGCGTGTCACCGATCTATTACGCTGTGAGTGGTCGAATGTATCTGAGACAGTCTACCTCCGTTTTCAATCCAACATTGCGCCCTTTGACAAATACAGGTTTTCCTTTAGGGTTTCTAGTTGTTCCCAAACCTGGCTACGCGCCCAATGTATCAATATAACTTTCTAGAAAAACTGTTTCTGCCCATTAACATCAGCTGGATATATAAGTAAAGCATGGTTTAGTCCATTCGATACATACCTCGACATCCTCGGTCAGCCCATCACACCTCCTTCTCCCGAATCATCGCCGGTTCCCCAAAAGCTTCGGACAGCAACATTCGTAACCCCAGCACCGTCGGTCTCACCTATCCAAACCTCCAGCAAAGCAATCAACGATCCAACAGATCAAGAACTGATTCCGAGCTGCTCGATCGGGCCTCAAAAGCGGCAAGAGCTGGAGGTATACGTGGTCTTGGACTAGGAAAATTGAAACATTATCCCTCCCAGAGTGATGGAGGGAGCCGCTTTGATGGGAAGGAGGCGTATTCAATATATTCCCTTTCCTTCCTGGCCCTTTCTGCTCGTAGGTCTTCAAAAAGATCGAGAAACAGCTGCCTCCCTTGGACTTTCCTCAATCCTACTGTCGGTATGAAACCTTTCGCTAGCAGTACCAGGTAACTACAAGGTGAAGGTATTCGTGGGGATGGGTCCTTCCCATATCCGCTGATTGATGTGATAAACCACCATGGTTGGGTTGGGCAAGGCGGAACATGTATGTCCTAAACGTCATTATGTAATCGCTTATTGTGTACTCTCGCGTTGAAGCACTATTCGTTTTTTTCTCGATTCCAAGGCTCACGAATACACTGAATGGCGGGTGTAAATGACGAATCGGAAATGATGGTATGTGTTTTTGTCTCTGGTCTTAGAAGTCTGGATATTTACGTGGGTTGAGTAGGAATTGGCTGAATTGGGACTCGTACAGGATCGTATGGAAACCGCCGGAGATATTGGCAACAACAGCTTTACTAGGGAGGGGGAAAGGAGCACAGGAGATGTTGTGAGTGATAGAAATACGGTACGAGAGGAACTGCTGCGCCTGAGGGTAAGTTTCTGTGCACTTTTTTCAGGCCTCCTTCGATAATTCTTCGTAGGTCGATGATGCCGTGGGGAACGTATGGCCTGTGTTGGGGTTTTCTCGTGGTGTGGGTGTGAGAAGGGTCGGGTTCCTTTGGGTATGTGGTCTTTGCCATTGCGGGACCACGTCAGTCGAGCGTTGCTGTTGTGTTTGGTGCAACGTAGGATGTGCCATCCTTGTTATTGCGCTAGTTTTAATGGTGATTGGGTCGCTTTATAAGTTGTCGAGGGTATTTTTTGGGTGAGGACGTGTGTACGCTTTGGGTTGGATGATTACGGCTCTCTCTAATGCTATCTTTTTTCTCATCAGGGTACATCGATGTTCGGTCAAGATATAATTCCTACGCGATCTCACTTATTGCTTTCTATCATTTCTCTCCCTGCATACTCGTACATTTTTTTGCGCGAATACTATCTGTAATTTGCTGTCCAATAAGCAATATTGCTGCATCCTGCCTCCAACATACTAGTAATATGACATCTCTTTTCTTGTCCTAACCTGAACCCACCCGACGTATATGCTCAGATTAATGAGCGCTGTCCAAACTAAGTGTTTCTCTCCGTCTCCAGTCTCCAAAAGTTCGTGTTTTCGGTGCGACATTCGTTGAAACAATCTCTAGACCTAAGCACACCTAGCAACTTGAATCGAGTATATGCTTCAAATGAAAGGGGTACGTCGTTAGGACCTTGAAGCGCTGATCATTACGCGTAGGCTCAATCAGTGTGTCTAGATCCTGCGTCACTTCCGTCTCAGCTTAGTGATCTCAGCCACACTCTTAATCACCCTCGAATTCTTGCGCCGTCTTCAAGACAAAAACAAAACAATCGTCCTAAATCAAACGATCATGGAATCATTCCGGAAACATACAATTCAGGTAATTCGACAGCCAGAATAGAAAGGTTTCGGTGGTGTTCTGTCTGCTAGATCGTAGCTAAAGAGAATCTCTTTCCCGGTGTATACGCGAAATTGCCTTGAAGTTAATATGAAAGATAACCCCCGGTTTCGATGTAAGTCGGACTCTAAATCTAGTAGCGCTGAACGCCAGCGTGTTTGGCTGGCGCCAAACAGGCGCCCTGCAAGAAAATGTGACGCGTTCGCTTCTCTTGAGCGCAACGAACGCGACGCTTCTGCGTCTCAACCATGACGCAACAGCCACTAGTCAGGGGTTAAAATTAATGACATTTCAGTTTATCTTTCGACGCCCCTAAATAGACAGTGGATATACATTCTATCGAAGCCTCCACATGACGAGCTGATTTCTCATGATTCAGGCCATATTCCGTGCGGCCCGAGATGGATCCTTTCATCCGGGGCGAATTAATCAATGAAAAGAGATAAATCGAGCCAGATTTCTTCGGCTTCGATACCATAAATTTCGGACGCCTTTTCATTTCCTCCGAATCGTATTGCAATAAGTGGACTATCATTGGTATTGAAAATAACACTGAAAACTTCAATCTCGGTATTGATATCTACTGTAACGAAGCAGTAACCGAAGCTTTCCCTTTTTGTACCTCTTTCCGTCGAGCAGAATTTTTTGAACTTTTGGCGTGTCAGCTTGGCAGCCAAATGCATCACATATTAAATTAATGATGAGTGGAGTTCTTTTTGGACCTTCGATCGAAGAGTATCCAGATGATGCTATTATTTCAGTTACATATAGCATCTTGGCTTACCGAAGGCAAGATAATGAACTGTTTATCGCACGGGCCGGGCCATTGAACAAAATAGCTTTGCAGTTGCTATAAGGCAACTTGGAATCATCTGTATGGATTCGCTACAGTGACGACCAAGGAGAGAATTGAACAGCCACGAGTATACACCTTGATGAACTTCTCAAGCTAATTACTCGGCGAAGGTAGTGGCCACGGCTAGTACCGTTCTTCTTGTGTCACTCCCGCGATACAAGCGTGAGCTGCTAGGAATCGTTCGCTAAAGGACGAAAAGGGCAAGGAACGAGATCATGAATGTGATCGAGAAAGAGATGTTACCTACCTTGGCACAATTCATCTGCTGTATCGCACTGGTGGCGGCTTTAAAACTACGATTCGATGGTTTTCCTAGCGGAAATTAAAGATTTTGACCAGGACTGAGAACTGTCGGACCATCAGATAGTCAGGCTCTGCCATTGGTACCGAGATGTGGCTAGTCGACGGTGAGATATCGTGACATATTCTCTGCTCGTGTCGAGATACGGTGGACAAACGTATATCAAACCCTGGTTGGCGTTACGCTGATCATCGAGATGTATATTAATCATTACTCCATTGTTGGGCCAGTGAATGTATTGCCAAAGATGTAAGATGTCTGTTGTGCCGTAAAACAAAAATATCCAGCCATATGTCAAAAGATGATCCAAATTGAAAACAAGAAGGATGGAAGGATGTGGTGTGTTCGTCCACTGCATCCGGAAATTTAAATTATCAGGTGCCGTTACACTTCAAATTGTCTGATTAGCCAGGTTGCAGTCGTTTATTTCGAGAAAATAGCGGGACAATGTGGCCGCTAGACCTACCCCCCCTGAAGTTTTTTTTAGTGACCGGTCGAAGTTTGAGGTGAAAGAATAACTGTGCATGAGATGAGCGGCGATAAGATCATCGAAACTTCTTAAGTGGCCGTTCAGTGAAGAAATGGATAGCAGGTACTGAGTATCGAACATAAGCGGCCACGGCCACGGCCAGGTACAAATAGGTACACCATTACTCCACAACTACTTGCGAGTAGCACGGATACTTGAGACCAATACTTTTCCTTCGAATCTTCCTTGGCTTCAGAATCATGTAAGGCAAGTAAAAAGCATTCAAAGTCAACAAACAAAGACACAAGTCTACACAAAAAGTACTTAAAAGAATACATCATAAATATGTCGGATATACACCACTCGCAGACAGAAAAGATGTAAGTACATAGTTCCAGTTCAGTAAAGAATTACAACAAGTCGTGATCTATCACTGTCTTCGCGGTAAAAGGTCAGAGATTGACTATTAAGAAAGACAAAGAATAAGGCTGAGCAGTTTGGTAGACTAGTAAGTAGTGGGTGGAAGGTTGGTGGAAGGTGCTGAGCACAGACAAGCATAACGACGCAGCATCCGGGTGGCACAGACAAACTGTGACTCCGCCCCTAGTCTCTTCGCCATCAAAACACCTTAGCCCCACTTGAACCAACTTCCTCCTGAAGACTTACTCAACCCCAACGACGACCCGATTCATGCTCCTCCCAATGACATAGCCCAGTCCAACACCTACACCTAGGCTTACCACGAATATACTAAGGCCTCTGCTCCTATTGTTGTCCTTGACTTTGGTCTCGGCTTTACTTTTACCTTTACTGTTGGAAGCAATGGCGGCGGAAGCTTCCGCACCAGTCGCACCAGTCCCAGCGACATCTGTGGTAGCATCAGGCGACGAGGGGGAGGATGACGGAGCCTGGCCCTCTGTAGCAGAGGTAGAGGTAGAAGCAGAAGTCGATGCAGAAGTAGCTGGTACCAGTACAGTAGCGTCGACTTGAGTCCCAGAGCCCTCAGCACTGATACCGATGACCAACCCTTTCACCCGATCCTTCAATGGTCTGAGCAAAGAGAGTGAAAACGCCAACAACGAAGGAAGATGTAACGGGTCGAACCCTAATCCAGGTCCCATTTCCATTCCCAACTCGGCTTCAGGATTGAGTTTCTTTTCGTGTTCCCCATCGTCCTCCGCTTCTGTCGCTTTCATCTTCTCTTTTCCTTTGCCTGGACCCAATGATCTCGAAGGAGACGACGCCCTTTTGCCAGTTTTGGGCTTGATAGCGGACAACGATCCTCTTGGCTTCCTTAGGCCGGTACGGGTAAAGGCAGGATTCGGACTCGTAGACCTGGATCGGGACCTGGACGACCTTACTGAGATCTTGCGACGAATCGTTCCCGAACCGATTCCAGAAGTAGTGGCGCCAGTACTTGCACTTTCCCTTCTCGCCAACCTTCCCTGACTAGGCATCTTTATTGTCTTTGGCGTCTTGGGACTAAGTGGCTGGGTAGACAAGATTGAAGAAGTTGGTGTCATATCTTTATGCTCGTGGCTAGGACCATGATCCTGCTCCTGGTCGTGCTCGTTGATAGCTCTCGCTGTGACGACACAAGTTTGGCTATGCATCATTGGAGAGTTGACCGCAGAAGAATCCGATGAAGACGATGCGGGCTGAGGAGAAGCTTTCGACGTTGGAGGCGGAGGCCGTGGAAGTAATAGGTTCGGAGACTGATAGTCTCTAGTTGTCAATGTTTTGGAAAGACCTGACGCCGAGGTTGAGGGCCCATCTTCATCATCCTTCTCATCCTCTCCTTCGGCTTCCACACCCGCACCTGGCTGTACGCCTCCCTCTTGGTCTTCTAATCGTCTGTCTCGGATCCCATGATGGGGGTCGAGACCTAGGTCCAAGCTGCGGTTATGGTGATATCTCACTTCAAACGAAGACAGCGAAGAGAATGAGTTTGCTAAACTCGACACCGACGTCGGGGGGTGCTCATCTTTTTCAGCGTCAGTATACGCTGAATGGAGAGGCGACGAATGAGACGAGGAAAATGCAGTGGGTGCATGAGGAGAACGAGGGGAGAGGTCGAGCTGGAAAATGACACTTTCATCCATGTTTTCAGACTTGGAGGTTTCCGAACTTCTTTCATGTTCGTCAACATCTTCCGTCTGAACCTTCTCGCTGCCTTCTTCCTTTTCGCTCTTCTCTACATCAACCTCACGTTCGTGCTGAGGCTCTGTATCACGCTGCCTTTCCTCGTTTGTTTCCTCTTCTACTCCCCCGTCCTCTTCCTCCATACTCTCTTCTGCCTCTTCGTCTCGACCCTCCTCTGGTACTGAATTAATCTCCTTCTCCTGATCCCTAACCTCCCTCAGTCGCACTGCAACATCTCTTGACAAATCTTCCTCCATTTCTTCCCATTTCTTCTCCCATTCATCTTCCCATTTTGCTTTAAATATACTCCACCCACCAACGCCGACACCGACACTTCCCGTTCTTCGTTGATCCCTTTTACTAAACGTTGCTCCTTCACCTTCCCGGTCGATTTGAACGTGCCCGTCTTTGAGATCCATATTAGTAAATTATATCCGTTACAATAAGAGAAAACAAAAAACTCACGACGGGAACTATATCCAACAACTGTACTCTCTTGCTCATGCAGACTGTTCGTCGACCCTTTCCCAGTGACAATCCCCTGAACGATTCTATCCACTCTCCACCACCTCAAAAAGAGCTCGGCAGCTTCGGATCGTAGAGCCATGATACCACCAGTAGTATTGGGTGTGTTTACTCCAGTCGGATTCATGCTTGGTGAAGCCGAATTCGAGGTGGTGCTTGAGCTCAAGTGGACGTTAGAAGCAAGTTGAGTAAGTGTATGAGAGTGGGAGAGTGAGTGAGCATGAGACGAGTGGGAGGTATCGGGTCTGAAAAGCATATTTCGTAGAATGGGTAAAGCGAAAGGTTTCAATTTCGGTCTCACTTGAACAGGTCGAGAATGTGAAATCAATGGGGCATGTAGCAATGATTCGCCCGAGTTTAATTTGGACATGGGATGATGTGGATGCGTAGACGCTAGCGGATGGTCTGGGTGACGATGATGATGATACGAAGGACTGTAGCCCGGGTTCATTGAAAACTTGTACGTCGGCCCGTGTGGAACATTTTGTAGATGAGATAAAGACGATGGTGGGATAGCGACAGGTAGAATGGGTACAAGTGTACCGAGACTTGAGATGACTTGGGTGTACTTCTGAGTTTGACACTGGGAAAGCTGTGCACCGGACGAAGGTACTAGCAGCAACAACGCTGTATAGAGGGGCGTCGTGGGTGCACTAATGAGGTTAGCCAGCAGCCCAATCGAAGTTGAAGGCGAAGAAGAGTAAGGCAAGACACTTGACAATTCATGAAATGGTTCAAGCACAATCCTCTTGATATCCTCAACATCATTCTTTCCAACATCCAGGAACTGAATATTCTTCGTCGGGTCGTATTTCTCCAGCCCGTGAGGGTCACTGTGTTCGATCCAATCTGTAGAAGCATACAAGACACGGACAGGCACGTGTCCTACCTCGTCCCACTCCCAGTCAACGTCTACTTCCACGACGTCTTCGTTTTCTCGTAATAGATCTTTGATGAGAGTGGTCATGTTGTCTTCATGAGGAGACGAGGATGCAGTTTGTGATAGGAATTGTGATTCAGAGGATTGGTGCTGATGCTCGCCCTCTTCCCCCACTAAATCAACTATGAGAACTCGGAGGTCTCCAAGAGTCTTCCCCCATGGTGTAGGCCTATGTAGAGCTTCCGGAAGAGCAAGAGATGGTATGATTAGGCCTTGACTGGCACCCTCGCTGGCATTACCCCCCTCTGACTGTGTATGGGGACTGTGGGCCGCCGAGCTGAAGAAGAACGATGATGAGACGCTGACGGATGGGAAGGATGAGTTAGATGCTATGGATTCTGCATCTGAGGGATATTGATCTGGACTGTCCGGTGGTGAAGGAAGACCGTGGCTGGAGCGGGGAGACGATGGCTGCGACATGAAGGAGGAGGACAAGACGACGACTAATTAGTCACATAATATGATCTTCGCCTAATCTAATCTTATCAGATAAGCGTCTTTTGATCTGCATCTGGTATGTAATTGCCCATATGACTGGGGGTATGGCCGCAAGCGGCGAGGGCCGAACCTTTGACAGAGAATAAATGTAAAAATTTCATGGCTGTTTGTACTCTGTCACTAATACTCAGTATACAAGGTCTGTTTGTGTTAGAGTTCGGAGTATAAGATATATTTGGAAGGTGCCTGCTATATATGGTATCGTGGGAATAGTTTAGAACGACCTTGGTGTAAGAAACCAAACCTAAAGGTTCGGCAATCAAAGTTCATTCGAGAACCTCTGGCAAGTGTCAACCCTGCAGGGCGGTTACCATTTCAAATCCTCATGTCAAGCTTCGAGAAAAGTGCAGATCCTGAAGTACATCTAGGAGCCGGTTCGTTGGGGGCGATCCTTTATACATGAGTACTCTGGACAAAGTTTGGCCAAATTTTGGGAGATATCATACTATTCACAGTTCAGCGAGTCCCGAGATAAGGCATTCATGATCCCCAAAAAATTAACTGGGGTCCCGGATCCACGTTGTCTTCGTGGAGCCGGGTCCTCGAGGCTCGGTTGTGTACTTTGTGGGAGTTTGCGCAATTGGGCTTTCTTGCTTGTGTACTGTGCAGGAGGAGGAAGCTTCCTGATTCCAGAGAACGGGCTTATTTATTATGAAATGATGAAAAAATCAGACAGCGAACATTGAAGATATATACAGTCTCATAACCCATCTCCCTATATGTCCATACTCTCCCATAACCCATACTTTTTCGATCAAGCGGGCAGATGGTCACTATGGGCAAGAACAAATAATCCTATCGGGAACATTGTAAATACTGGCAGGATTATTGATTGGATTCGGTTACTGAATTGGATCAGTAATCCTGTCAATGTTCTTACAATGTTCCCAAGTAGCCGTTCTTGCCCATAGCGGGAGTAAAATTTACCTGCGAATTCATTCCGCCTAATCATCGCTGTCTACGACCAAGGTCGGATGCAACAGAGTGACGACGCGTGTAGATTTGACCTCATGATGGTGAGGACCGAAATACCTATTGGTCTCGAAGCACCAGCTAAAAAGGGTATGATCATGATAAAAAAATTAAATTTATATCATCAGTAAATCCAAACAAGTCCTGGGCCCCATCCCAACACAATGGGATGAGAAAAAGAAAAGAACCTACTCAAGATTTCCACGAATCCAATACTCCAACGCATCAACATATCGAGCCACTTGGACATCCACTTCGGAACTCCAGGAAGGCAAACGGATTTTGCCCATCTCGAACTGAGCCATAAGCTTCCTAAAGTAAAGTCCAACATAGTCACAAGAAGTTTGCAAGTCAAAGTTGTAAGTCTTCATGAGAACAGTGACAATGTTATTGCCATGTATTCCTTTCGCATATTCCATGTTATAGGAGTACACGTCCTAGAGGAAGGGGTAAGAGAGGTTGATAAATTCAATGGTGCACTTAGCTAACCCATCGCGAATACTTACATTAGACCAACAAACTAAATCCACAGCAGTCAGAAACACTTCCTGGAACGTCGAATCATCGAAGACCTCTTGAGGCAAATCAATCCCGAGCGCGTATTCAAAAAGTCCAAAAACCAAAGGGACAGCACTGTTCTCCCTTCGAAGAGGTATGAAAGATTCAAGATCAAGGACTTGTCCGTGTTCTCGCAATTGGGCCTCTTTAGCCACGGCTTCGATATACGACTGGCATCGCTCGAAGAAACGACGAGAGGTTTGAGAGCCGGCGAGTTTGATATAGCGAGCGCGAAATCTACAAAGCAGAAAGGTGTAGTTGAGTAAAAAAGAATTAAGAGGTAGACAAGCCGATAGACAAACTCTTTAGTCATGACAGCAAGCGGAGATGAATCTTGATTATCGGCATCTCTCAAAGCATCGAGGAATATCTTCCCAGTAGCGTGTGCATCTTGCCCGTTCTGCTCATCACTACATTCATCAATGATGAAAAGAAGATTGACCTAGAGAACAATTTTAAAGATTTTCAACAGTTTAGTTGGGACCTTCTATGACTCGGAAAATATAAGTAACACGAAAAAAAGCTCACAAAATCGCAGCAAGTCCTAAACTGCTCATACTCCGCGTAAGGGTATGTATGAGCAACCAGCAATTCATTATGGTTTGAAATTACTTCTGCACGCTTCTTGTCACTGAGGATATTGTGGCTACCCAGCCAAGCAGCAGATTCGGCTGCAGCTTCTTGATAATGAGGGTTTATCCCCCTCTTCAACAGGCAAGAAGAGAGCAAATCAGGAAGAATAAATTGATTAGGCGTTTGAGACTTTGAGAGAGTAGAGGGCATGATTCTTGGTTCTAGTAGCAGAGAGATGACAAGGAAAGCCCTTTGGCTTGGGTTGCTGGAATGGAATGGGTTGGAAGGGGATCTTTTATACGAATTCACTGTATGTTCAATATTTTCCAAGCATTCAGAGTTTGACGGGCCCGGGCCCCTGCTCCGCTTAACTTGAAGGAGCAACAATCACTGGCATGTACGTGTACCACAATCACGTTGCAAATAAACATAAGAAGTAAAGAATAAAAATTATATCATACCTTTAGCTTGAAGACACACTGGGATAATCTTTCCGATCTTGACTCCGAGTCGAAAAGAATTTCATCAGCCCTTCCCTCTTACAACTTAATCGGCGGCCCTTCATGACGCTCAGCATGCTTTCAATATACAGTTTTAGTTTTGCGCTCTCATGTTAATCAAGATGGCCAAGCAGTGAGGAAAGCACTGACTATGAATCAGCCACAGCAAAAATCGAGTTTGGAGTGGCGCATATGAATAATTCCTTATTGAATTCAGTACACGAAGGAATATCCGACAATTGATTTCAGAGTGTTGTCCTTGATCCAGATAATACTACAGCACCTCTCTTGCTTTTTCAAGTGGTGCACGGATACTACCTTTAACCTGAAGGCGCCCGGGTTCGCCTCCCACAAAACTTTGTTTCTGAAGAAAAGATCTCCATAATTCTATCAAGATTGATTCAGCAGCTTCCGGCGGTTCGGAATCGCCTGAAGTCTGAGCCGGGATTGAAACATTTCTTGTATGAAACTAGCTGAACTTTATTGTGGCACCTCCGTAATTCATGATAGTCACATCGATGATCAGAGCGGGATGTACCATACCAGCAGCATTTGATATTATCGTAATAAAACTCGATTGGTTGAGAAAAGTCTAAAAGCCAGCACTGGCAATTGTGTGGCGACTGAATTTTTGTTAGCTTTCGAGTTTCGGACAGAAATTACCTTCTGTAGAAAGTTTGTGGCAGTAAACACCCATCTGGTGCAAATCAATGACGTGTTTCACCGGGCCCTGGCGACATAATATTTCCCTGGGGTATATCGATATCAGTACTTGATTCACGTACCGGTCATAAACCTGCTCCTTCTGGTATTCCCATGGAAAGGTGGTACAGCTACCTTAAGTATTCATCGCTACACATCCTTACATATGCCAGTGGACCAGCCGATCCCGGTTTCTGAGAACAAATTAGCTGCACTAACATGCAGAGCGGTGGAGATTCGATGCAAGATTGATGCATAATTATGGTCTTGACGCCTTGAAGGGACCCAGCGCTTCTGGTTTGAAGCGCTGGGTCATCATAATCCCCGATTCATCTAGATTGGGCTTTGCTTGCATCAGACCTCATGAATTCATGAATGAATCACTAGTTGAACTCATTGAGCTCATATCGTCATTGTTAGAAGAGACCGTGAAAAGCGCGTTTACTGGCAGTACCGACCTATGTATAATCGGATTTTACACACCTACATACCTCAGAAATCAGTACAGTCATTTGAGTCATCCAAACACATCAGACCCGCACAACAACCTATACTACTTCGGCGAGGTTGACCGTAGCTACACACTGGTTCAATGAGCACTACTAGTTGCATTAAGTCTCCTAATAAGTAAGGGACGACTGTGGCTTAAAGTCCCACCCGAACTAAAAGCAACGTAAACGATAAAAAATCTCATCATGAACATCTACATAAACACTCTCAGCCACAAACCTCCGAACGGCCTCCACAAGTACTTATGATAATAAGACGGCATGCATCAACATCAGTCCATCTCCATGTGCATCATGGCCCTCACTAGAACAAATACAAATATTCAGTACTATCAATATACATATACATGTGCAATCCCTGGCATTCAATGACACCTCGTCCGCGTATCTGCCTGCCTAACACTCAAAGGCTGTCCTGCTGATCACATAAGATTTTCGGATAAACCTTCGCGGGAGAGCGGTTTGACAAATGGACATCATTCTCCTTCGTCTTCTTCCAAAACGGCATCCACAGCCGACCCAGCCTGAACATTGGCAGCCGTTGCTGCCATTCTCTGCTGATAATTAATCATCTCAACCGCGTCCAAATCTTTCTCCAGATCGCATTCTGGCTCTTCTTCCTCTCCCCCTTCAAAATCAAATCCACTAGCACCACCAAACGCGTCCCCAGGGCTCCCACCAGTCATACTGCTCTTTCCGGTTTTAGACCTCAATCTTGCAACCTCCTTCCTCAACTCTAGAATTTCCTCGTCTCTCCTCTCCACTCTCCCCTTTAACACCCTGATATACTCATTCCCACAAATCAACAATTGCAACTTGCTCACTCCCTTATTAGGTCCATCAGCTCCAGATTTCGGCGGACCCCTCGGCGGTAAAGCTCCAGGTAATAGACTCGCTTTCGCTACAGATAAAAACCCTACACCTGAGCCATCGTCTTGAGGTGTATTATTAGCGTCCGTAGGTAACGGAATAGGCGGCAACAATCCCCGAAGATCGTCAAATGTCGTTTTTAGAGAATCCCTCCTCTTTTGCTCCGCGGCTTTATGAGACGTTTTGCGGACTTGCATAGGGATAGCCGCAGGGATGGTGGATGAGGAGGAGGCGAGTTGATTAGATGCAGGGAGAGATGATGATGATGGGTGGTGAGGATGCATCGATGAAGCAGATTGATTTGAATGAGAGGAAGGGAATATAGGGTTAGCTGTTCAAGTCCCAAGAGTCGAAAAGAGTAGGCCGAGGTCCATTCCGGGTTCAAGTTTTTATAAGTGGGTGCGTATTAGTGTTCATGTTCCGCGGTCATCAAAATTCGTCGAAACACCAATGGGTTACAGAGACCATGTGATGTCATAACAATAGACACCGTCGACGAACGTTCGTCAGAAGCAACAAATCCCAAGCGCAGAGAGAGCCAGAACAGCCAGAAAGGACAAAAACGAGGCAATTCCGTATCAGTAAGTTTGATAGCTCAGTAGAGAAGAGAAAAAACTTCACAAGGAAACTGAAAGAGAAAAAACAACCCATTCACACGGAACGAGTTGACACGAATTGAATGAATCAAAGAGGCGTTTTCCCCACTCACCAGGCAGTATCGCCTTGAGACCAGTGCTTGACGAAGACGATGTCGTAGTATTTGTAGCAGCAGCGGCTTTACGAGTAGATCGTCTCGTAGGCATATTATTACCACCTTCCTTCGAACTAGAAACTGAAGCCGAAGCTGAAGCCCCGTTCCGTTCTCTCTCTTTCTCTTTCTGTTTCCCGGCAGCTTTACCCGCCTTTGCCTTCTCGTTTCCAATAGTAGATCCGGCTTTCATGGTCCTGGCAGAAGATGTAGAAGCGCTTGCGGAAGACGAGACGATGGGAGACGATGACGATAAATCGACAACACCATCACTTGGTGACGTCCCCTCTGCCGTATTGTTAATGTTCATATCGTTATTATTGTTGCTCAACGACAACGACGACAACGACGACCCTCCCATCCTCGTAACACCACCCAATCCCATCCCCATTCCTTCTCTAACCCCTATATTCATGATACTGGCGGGCGTGACAGGCATCAAAGGCGGTCCCATCTCACGAATACCACTACCACCGCCAAGCACAGGTCCTAATTGTGGCGTATTTGTCGCACTTCCCCCATTACTATTCCCAAGAGACGAACCCGAAGACGTCGTCACCGGTGCGGCAGGGGGAGGCATCGTCAAATCGACCGGACTAGGTGAATCCCCTACAACATTCCCCATTCCCATCCCATTACTGCTGTTAGTATTTCCATTTCCGCTGCTCTTATTCCCTCCAACCATTCCCCCAAGATGCCCCAAGTGTCCACCAACACCCGAACTAAACATCCCAGAAAACATCGGACTACCACCAACCATCATCATTCCATCACCTCTTCTCCCACCACCGACCGAAGAAGCAGAAGGTTTCATTAATGGAGTAGACGTCGTCGACCTTGATCCTCTTCTCCCAGGGCCGGAACTATGTCCAGTTCTTTTAGAAGCCGAAGTAGAATTCGTGGTAGAACCGGAAGAAGACCCGACAGGGCCTACTAATGGACTTTGAGAAACCGACATTTGCCGTTTCCTGCTACCACTACTGTCACCACCACCGTTACTACCCATGCCTTCGACGACCGATCCAGAACCATCCCCCATCCCGGGACTAGCCGGCCGCTTCTGTCCAGGCATGAACGTCTGTTGTTGAGAAAAGGGCTGGTGTTGTTGCTGTGAATGATGTCTTGAGTATCCCTGATGAACCCTTCCACCACTACTTCCCATCTCCGGTGCCAGCCAGGGACTCGTCAACGGCGATACATCAAAATCCAACTCGGGCGGTAGCGGCGTCATCGGCGTTGACAATTGCTGGTGGTGTTGCTGGTTGTGGTGGAGAGAAAACGCACTGGCACTGGAACTAGAAGCGGAAGAAGAGCTCGAGAATCCCGTGAGAGGGTTCCCAAAAGCGATGTGAGCCGGAGCGGAACTCGTTCCTCGATTCGACAAATAATAGTCATGTCCTCTGTTTGTGTTCGCAGTATTCCTATGAACCGACGAAGATAGCGACGACGAGGTATCGGGAGAATACGCGGAGGAAAGCGCTGGGGAAATAGGTGAAGCGAAATCCGTGTTCAGACTGAGATGAGAAGAGGTGTTGGAATATTGATGAGGATTTTGATAGGTAGGGTGGCTGGGGTTGAAAGAGTGAGACGAAGAGAACACAGCAGCGGCAGCCCGGGAATGGATCTTCGGGTTCTGTTTAGCGTGTCCGGTAAACGAATTGTCACGCTGGACGACGTGTTGTTGATGCGACTGATGTCCGCCACCGGAAGCAGACAAGGGGGTCAGTGGAGGCAATGGGTCCATGTCTGAGTCAATGTCCATCCCATTGCCACTGGAAGTGGCCCCAAACACAGGTGTATGCGTTGCAGACATGGAATGGTTTTGAGTCTGCTGATATCTAGAGAAATTTCTGGACGTGGAAGAAGGATTTTGAGAGTGAGAAGATTCTCCAACACCACCCACCGGGCCCATGTCGTCGATGTCGATGTTGTCGGCGCCGGTCTGATCAATGTCGGTATAGTTGAGGATCATGGGAGAGACAAACTCGATGGGAACTGGATGGGAGGCGGAGGCACGAAGCTCGGTTGAGGAACCTGCACGTTCGTTAAAAGTATATTGCGTAGAAAGGAGAATGTATAAGAGCTTGTTTTTCCATAAAAACATGATTATTTACGTACCTGGCGTTGGAAGCCCATACTGGCCATCTCTAGGGTTTTGTTGCTGAACAGAACCATGGTGATTAGAAGAAATCGATTGACTAAGGTTTTGTACAGCAGACATGGCAGTAATCACCTGAGACGTAGAGTTCGAGCTCGTAGAGTTGGAGGCGCTGTTGATAATGGCCATCTGACAGTGATGGTCTGAATGTCAATAAAAAGGGATGATAGGGTCATTATGACGCACCTGCTGCTGAAAGATTTGGTTTTGTAATTGCTGAAGTTGCTGCAGTTGCGCAAGCTTGACCTGCTCCAGGAGTAACTGTTGACTGACACCTTCTCCGGAGGAACCTGCAATTTGTAGGGGGGTACCACATGGTTAATGCCTTGCAGCGCAGCGAAAATCAATCGACGCATACTCATGTTTCCAGAAGGGTTTGCATTCAAAAAGCCAAGATTAAACTGAGGAGTTGCAAGAAATTGTGACGGAGAAGGGACGCTGCCCGCGGTGCCTGCAGTCAAACCAAGCTGACTTAGGAGAGGCGACAAGGAAAACTGCGGTACATCCTGGGTAGTCGTTGATGAAGATGTCTGGCTGGTACCTGGGGCTTCGTTGCCCTTCTTTGCATCAGTTTCGCTTGAGCCGGAGCTTCCAGAAGGACTGGATCCTTCGTTTTTGGCGATGGTTGGGTTCTTGTCCATTGCAGACGAACTAGATTCTCCTTCGCCTACTTCTGTGGATGTGTCCATTGCGTTCATGCTAGATGAGTGGTTGTAATTCAAATGAAGATTCGATAGAGCTGCTGTGGGCAAAGGACTGAAATCAATCTCAGGAGTTGGTTTCGCGACAAAATGATATTTTTGGAAAAGACGATGCTCGCTGTACTCGTCGACTGAGTAAGCAGAGACTTGAGGGTCGTCGTAGACGTCTTCTGGGAGATTGGAGCGGTAGGCGTTAGAGTCAATGTGACTCTGGGTATTGTAATAGCGGGTATCGCGAAGTTCTGGAGATGAAGGAAGCTGGCGCGGGCGGGCTGAGCGTGGGAGACTAAAGGAGATGGAAAAGCGGCCCACCCACCTGTGACAGGCCCATTGAAAATAGCCGATTGTACTCTTTTTTTCAGTCTAAAAAATCTAGGAGGTTCAAGTGATGAAGAAATTGAGAAAATCTGATGGATTTTTATTTAATTCTTCACGAGTCGGAGTCTATCAGATGGGATACTGCGCTGCCTACCTACTGTCTTTTTGCACGTTGCAGAAGCAAGGTTGTTCTTTTTGGACGGAAGGATTTATCTAATCAGGCAGTAAGTATGGTCCCTTATAAAATATTCTGCCTGTAACAAAATTCTTTGGAGATCTTCTTTCCGCTGTGTAACAGCCCTGATAACATGACTTCGCAAGGGCGACGGCGGGAGGACTTCCCTCGCTTGCGACAGACTTTCTGATCGGTCCGAATCACCGATGGGAAATATTACCGAAAATCACAACTTTGACACGCGGCTGTACGCCTGCTACGTGTAACGAGTTGCTGACACAAGACTTACCCAACTCTGCTTACGCTTCCTTTACTCATACTTATTACACTAGCACTTACCTCCTATTTTCTGATACCCTTCGATGCCAACTTCCTACACTCATTTGACAGCTATTTCCTTTCTGATACTGGTTGCAACCAGACTCTGGACTCGACTCCGACTACTGTCGACGACTCGATATATTGCCTACTTACAGCCCAGACCTTCTATTTGAAGGACGAAGCTATTACACTCGTTTTACTTACCGTTTGTTCCTTTCCTTTTATCCTTACTTACTAATACCTTAAGTAGTATAAATACTCTTGTATTTAGTACTACTTTCCTTAGTCTACTGAAATCTCACCGTTGCTTAAACCTTGTCATTCTCGGTCGACTCTCACTCTCTCTGTGTATCGTTACCATATTCGGCAACCCGATTAGCTAACGCTACATATTTTTGACATTCAAGCAACTCTCGAAACCTCGCTCTAGCTTCTCTCTATCTCTCGTACCCCCGCCTTGGATCCCCCTGGGTCTGATCAACACAGGAACCCCTCGGCACCTCTTTTTTCTTTCAGCTTACTCTCTTGTCTGCCGTCTCCGTCTCTATCTCTGCTTATCTTTGATACCTCTCCGTTTTAAACTCCGACTTTTTACTATGTCTAACCCTACTCGCAAACTCCGCTCGCAAACTAAAGCAGAGTCCAATACCCCAGGTACGCCTCTTACTTCTATTAATACTGATTCTCGTCCCGCTAGCCCAGAACTCACGGACATTTGACCAACGTCGCTCCTACCGCGACGTTGTCATGTCTAGGCCGCCCTCGGCTGCCGGCAACGGCGACAAGGAGAACACCCTGGGAAACCAGGAGGCTCACGCGAGCTACCAATTTGGGGATGCCACCTCGGCTAAACCAGCCGAGGGAAACACCCCTCAGAATGTTGACGCCTCCGAGGGTCAGGGAACTCTTGACCCAATCTATACCAATATACCTACTGAGAACGATAATAATAATTTGTTTACTTACTCTCTTAGTGATGGTGAGCTGGGCCACCAAAAGGGAAAGAATGAGAATGGTCAATGGACCAAAGTTACACGCAAGAATAATAAGACTCACTCCCGAGAAAATAGTAATGGGAGTAACAAATCCACTAGTAGTCAGAACAGTGGTGATATCAGAAATGCTGAAGAACTTACCGGTTTAGACAAGGACACGCAGCGCCTTGTAGAATTGGCTGAGAAAGAACTCACCAATAATGAACGCGACCTAATCAGGAAGCGCCAAGAGAAAGTTGCCAGACGCTCAGATTCCCTAGGAGAAGGGTCATCCGATGGCAAAGGAAAAGTCGTTGATCCCAGGAACTGGGGCTCGGCTGGATTAAATTCAGAAGATGTAAATGTCGACCGCCAGAAGGAAGAACTTGAATTCTGGAAGAACGGTCGAAAGGAGGACACAGCCAAGCAAGCTGTGGAAGTACCAAGTTACAACTCGGATAGTGAAGATTCCGATGTTCAGAGAGCATTATTTGCTCAGTGGAAGTCTCTAAGGAAACAGAGAAAAGAAGCTAGAAGGAAAGCTTCTGCGCAATCAAAAGTTAAGTTCGAAGAACCCGAACCTAAAGTTAATAAACCCAAGGCTGCTTGGGTTGAAGATTGCATAGACGAGGAGGACATGAATAAAGAGAACCTCGTACCTGAATACACTTCGACTCCAAAACGGGATCGTACTCCTCTTGCCGACTTAACTGACTCGTTCGATCTGAAAGAGCTAATTGAACGAGTAAGAGAACTGGAAAACTCACGCGAGGTTGTGCCAAGCCGAGCAGGCTCGATTATTCCCAAAGTAGAACGACACCAAAGTACTTTGGTTGCTGATACTGTAACTAAAACAGGCAATGGCAAACTGAATAAAAATAAAGCAAACCTCGCGAAGCCTGTAAAACATGTGGACCCTAATAGTTATTTGGGCCAAGCTATCTTTGGTTCGACCGAGCGTTCGGCCGGCGAACCTGACGATCCTGATTCATCTTCGAGCTCCAGTAGCGAATCGGAGCATTCGAATCGATCCCGCGGTAGTTCGAAGCGGAAATCTGGAAAGAAACGCTCGAAGAAGAGCAAGAGGGACTCAAGAGAAAAATTGAAGCCCGTGCCACCTACCGAATACGATGGCACCCCAGATGCTCGAGTACTACATCGGTTCTGCCAAGAGTGTCGAGACTATCTCGAGGCTGGAAAGGTTAAAAAACATAGACAGGTGTTTACCATTTCGCGATTCCTTAAGGGCACGGCTTGGGAGTTTTATTTGAACACTGTGGCTGGCAATGTTTATTCATGGGACCTAGAAACATTTTGGGTCGAATTATTGAACTACTGCTTTCCTACTAATTATATCGGAAAGCTGAGGAAAGATATTGATCGGTGCTACCAAAACTCTCGGAATGTAAAGACTTACGTTCACGAGCTACAAGAATTATTTAATTTGGTTGGACAAACCGATGAACGAACCTCTGTGACCCGACTTTGGAAAGGTTTCCGAGAATCAATCCGCTAATATGCCTGGTGAAAATTCATGCATTTTTAGTATCAATATCATGACTATGAGTGCCGATATCATTACTATTAAGGGAGATATAAGGACTGTAGTGAGCCCTGAACTGACAGTTAAAGTGCAATATAGATACTAAAACTAGATAAAGTGAAATGACTTTGAATTATCATTAATTCAAGTTATTATGGCTGATGCTAGTCTTGAGATTGTAAAAACCTTCGATATTGACATGGGACTGATATTGGTAACTACCAATATCGGAAGGAACAGCTTATCGGACGCTCAACTTGTATAATATTGACACAATTCAAAGGGATAATCAAATGAGAGGAGCAGGAATCGAACCATCAACTTGATAATGTTGCCACAATGCTTGTGCCACAACTGTGGCTAAAATGATCGAACCCGAAATTGTGCCTACCAATATATGAAACAATGATCATGGATAAAGTCTGATGGATCCAGTAGAATGGTTAGATCGAAGTATTTGATTCTACAATAAAACAGATCGCTTTTATTTGTAAAATTGCTGTAAAGTGAAATAATGTCAGATTGAAACACTGATCACAAAGGTTCTAGAAATAATGGAAGAAAGGAGCTGAATATAACCGTTGATCTAAGGCTGAGACAACCTCTCCTGATCAATAATATTGACAGAATGACTGCGATGTTTAGGAGTTGAAAAAGGAATTAGTTGATCAAGGGGTAAAGTGGTCTAGAAACTGTCAAACACAGTCTAGAATGTCCCCTATGTCATGGTGATACACTGTGGAGCTCCGGAGTGTCAAAACACGGAGGCAGAGCTGTAGAAAAGCTGTAGAATGGCCGCCTTTTGTTCCTATATTGCATCCTTGAAACAAAGGAACCAAAGTGATATATTGAAAATGATCGATATTGGAGTCTGTTGCGGACAGAAATACTTATTTACTTGTCACAGACACTGATCTATACCTATATTTAGTATCTTGGACGCTTTTATATTGTAAAATATGTTTATTTTATCGGACCGTGCCACCTACCGAATACGATGGCACCCCAGATGCTCGAGTACTACATCGGTTCTGCCAAGAGTGTCGAGACTATCTCGAGGCTGGAAAGGTTAAAAAACATAGACAGGTGTTTACCATTTCGCGATTCCTTAAGGGCACGGCTTGGGAGTTTTATTTGAACACTGTGGCTGGCAATGTTTATTCATGGGACCTAGAAACATTTTGGGTCGAATTATTGAACTACTGCTTTCCTACTAATTATATCGGAAAACTTAGGAAAGACATTGATCGGTGCTACCAAAACTCTCGGAACGTAAAAACTTACGTTCACGAGCTACAAGAGTTGTTTAATTTGGTAGGCCAAAGCGATGAACGTACCTCTGTGACTCGACTTTGGAAAGGCTTCCGGGAATCGATCCGCACTGAGTTATACTTAGCCGGGTTACATCCTGAAATTTCCTTCTGGGAAGAAGTTGTCGAAACCGCGGAAGTTATTGAATTAGCTCAGGAGGGCGCTCGGACCGAGCGTAATAATCAAACGAGTCAGTACTACGCCACACAGCGGAACAACAATCGTCGTACTGACAAAGTAAAAGAGAAAAATAAATGGAATAACATACCCAGAATGAAACATAGGCCTAGAGGCCGAGGACCTGTTACTTTGAAAGAAGAAGTAAGAGAATTCCTCGGTAATGTGCAACCCCAAAGGCCTAGGTTTGTTAAGAAACCGGGCAAGCTTAGTCCCAAAGAGATGGAGGAGTATAGAGTTGAAGGAAAATGCTTTGGGTGTGGCTCCAAGGAACATCTGGCAAGAAATTGCCCAACTAAAAATTCAGTCCACAGCAAGAAAAAATCTGGTCCTCCGGGTAAAAAGTTTCAACCATTTAAGACTGCCTCAATGCATGTGGACCTGGAAGAAACAGAAAGGTTGACCTCATTAGCAGAAACTACTGCTAGTACTAGCAACATCGAATTAGGCATGATGTCTTGGGATGACATGGAAGATACTTCTGATTCCAACTTTGGGATTGAATCTCTATCGGAAACTGAGGCCTCGGAAGTTGATTCGTTACCGGAGTTACAGGAAGTCGAGGATTCAGAGACGGAATCTCTGCCCGACCTCCAGGACGTAAGTGATTCGGAGGTTGAATCAGTTGTCGAGCCAGATGATCTATATGAATCAGAGTCCGCTTCGCTACCTGATTTAAATACTGTAAGCGATTCCGATGGTGAATCAACTTACTACGGTTCTGAAGCGGGTGATGTAGTATATCCCTTTCAAGAAGTGGAAAATGAGGAGGAGTTTTCGGATATTGATAACTCTTCCTCGGATGAAATAACCGAGGAGAACATTAGATTGTTATTTAAACAATATAAGGAACTGGGAGGAATTACCGGTCGCCAGCAAATGGAATATGAAACGATCTTTCGTCAAGTCCCTGACGCAATTGATGAATGGTCGGACTGCCCTGACAGCGACTCAATTGACGAAGTTTGCGAAATTCGACCTCCCATGGAAGTGATACCTAATCACTCCCGTCGTTTTGGCGATCCAGTGGCTAGAAGGATGGATTTCCTATTAAATCGAAGTGCACCTTACCCAGGTGACGACTTGGATACCATCCTTAGGCCTATATTTGGTGGTGAACGATTCTATTGTCACCGAAGTGACGATCCGGAATTTTATAGTATAAATGACACTCTCTACCAATTAGTTGAGGACCGTCCGGGCATACTTATTCACCGAGACATAGTTGAAACGCCCGATTTTGATCTTGTCAATTGGTACAGGCATTGGACGATGCGGAATGCCGGAATAAGCAGACCAAAGAAGTCCGAACATGTAAAAATCCGATGGTCCCGAATGAAAGATGTTTTGAGGCGTGGATTTGCCAGACATCTCAATCAAATTGCCGATTGGAAAAGTGGTCCACTGAGATTGAAAGGCAATCGACGCCCTTTCTCTGTATTCCCTTGCGATAAGTACACTTTTATGGTCAGAGATCAGATTATGTGTGTCAATGTACTGGTTAACAAAGACACACTTCGTAATTGCTTCCTGGAGACTGACCGGTGGTGGCAACGACAACTTGAACGTGCCCTGTTTAAGACCGATTGGTCGGAATGGCCACGGCTTGATTATGAAATCGGTGTGGGAATAAAGAATAAACGACCGGATACGTCGGATCAAGCAGGCCTTTGGCTCGGCACTGCCATCATAGAGTCGCCGGCCTATGCCAGTTTACAAAGGAACGCTGGGGTAACGAAAGATCTCTCGAGATCAGTGCCTAAGCCAGTAGTAGTGGTGATTAACATCATAGGGAAACCTGTGCGCGCACTGCTAGACACGGGTTCACTTGGTGACTTTATGAGCTCGAGCTTGGCAGACCAATTAGGAGTTAAACGAATTACTCTGCAAAAACCAATCCAGTTACATCTCGCGGTACAGGGCTCTCGGTCTAAAATTAATACTGGCACTGTGGCTAAGCTTGAGTACCAAGGAATCACGGAAGAACGTTATTTCGACATTATAAATTTATCGAATTATGATGTTATTCTGGGAACACCTTTCTTGTTCCAACATCGGGTATCCATTGGATTAAATCCGATCCGGGTCAATGTCGATAGCATACCTGCACTTCCAATAAGGGGCGACAATGTGAAGGAGCTGTCATCACGCGCTGCGGACCTGGCCGAAGATAGCATTGAGTTGCTTCGCAAGGAGTTGATGGACTATGCGAGACCTCTGTTCCAAGACGCCTCATTAACTCCTCTGCCGCCTCTACGAGCGATTAATCATGAGATTCTTTTAATTAATCCTGAACAAGTAATTCCTTGGCGCCCGTCACGCTGTCCAGAAGCTTTGCGAGCCCAATGGGATGTAAAAAGGAATGCCTATATTAGCACTGGGCACTGGAAAGTAACGAATGCGAGGAATACTTGTCCCGTGCTATGTATTCCTAAGCCTGGGAAACAGAATAATGGACCTGAACTTCGTGTGACCTTTGATTTAAGGCAAAGGAATGCCAATACACGCAAATTATCGGCACCTTTACCACCTATTGAAATGGTTTTAAGGCGTGCCGCTCGAAGGAAGTATCGAACTATTATTGATATGCAAGCCGCGTACGAACAGGTCCGAGTAATACCTGAACATGAAAATAGAACCGCTGTCTCTACACCAGATGGGACGATGATTAGCTGGGTGATTCAACAGGGAGATTGCAATGCTCCTGCGACTTTTCAGTCGCTAATGAATTATATCTTTTCCCATCTTATTGGCGTTTGCCTTGATGTTTATCTGGATGATATTGTGATTTATTCAGACACTTTGGATGACCATAGGAGACACTTTAAGGAGGTTATTGATATACTTAAAAGAGAAAAGTTTTACCTAAGTGAAAAGAAACTCAAGGTTCTTGCAGAACAATTGAAATTGCTTGGTAGAATTCTCGAGGGCAACGGGTTTCGCATGGACCCGGACAAAGTGGATAGCGTGATCAATTGGAAGACACCTACCTCTCGAGAATTATTACAAGGCTTCATTGGTTCGGTCGGATACTTATCCGACGACATTGGGATGATTCGCATCCCTCTGGGTATACTTAACTCCGTGACTCGAAGTACGGTTCCGTTTCGTTGGTCTGAAATTCATCAGCGGGCGTTCGAAGAAGCAAAAGAGCTTACCGAAAAACATCGAAACCACCACAGGGTGCCCCTGAATTACTCCAAGGATGCGCCCCGAATTAATGTTATTACAGATGCGAGTAGTTCCGGTATTGCTGGGGTTATCTCTCAAGGTGACGACTGGAGAAAGGCTAAAGTAGCCGCATTTTATTCTGCCAAAATGAACTCAGCGCAACAAAATTATCCTGTGCATGAACAGGAAATGTTGGCTGGTGTTGAGACTATGCGCCGCCATCGCGACATTCTACAAGGATGCAAATTTTACTGGTACACGGACCACAAGGGTCTGATTCATTTATTAAATCAAAAACATCTGTCCGGTAGACAGGCGTGCTGGATGGAATTAATATCTGAGTTCGACTTTGAAATTATATATGTGCCAGGCGTTGAAAATATCCTTTCTGATGCATTGTCTCGAATCTATTCGAACGATGCCCCTGGCACCGTGAGGAATGTATCGGAATACACTATGTTTGATGTTAATGCCCCTAATACAGATTTATCGTCTCATAATATTAGTATGCCGGTACTTGTTGGTTTGGAGGCTGCCGCTCTCAGTACTAGGTCTGGCTCTGGATTGAAATTCGGAGCTAGGTCAAGGGTGCCAGAATTTGTTGATAAAACAACTGAGTCTGAAATTCAAGCACGTTCGGAAAGGCGAGAAGTTCGGTCTGAAGGCCGTAAGTTTGCTAAATCTGTCGTTGATAGATTTGTCCTCCTGGGCCCAAAGAAGCCTGGAGGACAAATGGAGGGCGGGAACATAGATGAACCTACTGAACCGGGCACTTACGCCACAAATGAGGATACAAATCTTGTTAATTTTCTGTCAAGAAAGATCGGCGATCACAAATTAATTAGTATTATCCGCAGAGGATATCAGGAAGACTCCCTAATTAAAGCAATCCTACACAAGCCAAAGGAGTACAGAAACTTCGAAGTAAAAGAAGGGCTAGTATATCTAAAAAGGGGAAGTGGAGAAGTTAGTCTCTGCATTCCTCCTAACAGTCAAACGGATGGAAAAACCCTGCGAGAAGTTTTAATTTCAGAAGCTCACTCCCTACTGGCTCACCTAGGCTACTCTAAGACCTTGGCCTATCTTAAGGACAATGTATGGTGGAAAGAAATGGCCCAAGATACTCGAAAGTATTGTGAATCATGTGCCACTTGCAAAAGAAGCAAGCCGAGTAATCAAAAACCTTACGGACTATTAAATCCGTTAGACGTTCCCAGTCAACCTTGGGAATCGATCGGTATAGACTTTGTCGGGCCCCTGCCAGAGGCCTCAAATCGAAACGGGAAATTTGATAGCATAACCGTGATCATAGATCTATTAACTGGAATGATTCATTTAGTCCCGAGTCGTACAGATTATAATGCTATTCAAGTTGCAGAATTAGTATTCGAAGAAGTTTATAAACATCATGGCCTACCAAAGAATATAATATCAGATCGAGATGTACTATTTACTAGCAACTTTTGGCAAAGGTTGCATAGCCTAGTGGGTACTAAACTTAAAATGTCGAGCGCCTATCACCCTCAAACCGATGGATCGACAGAAAGAGCCAATCGCACCATACTTCAAATGATTCGACAGTGTGTCGAGTCGGGTCAAAAGGACTGGATTCAAAAGTTAGCGGGCATTGAATTTGCGATCAATTCCGCCCGCTCTGAATCTACTGGGTACTCCCCTTTCTTTCTGAACACTGGAAGGATGCCTAGATCAATGATCTGGGACAATCCACCGAGTAATGAATACCCCGCAGTAAGGGATTTTGCATTGAGAGTTAAGAATGCTGTAATGAGCGCGCATGACAGTATATTGGCCGCTAGAGTAAAACAGACTCGAGGTGCCAATCGGAAAAGGAGACCAGTTGACTTCACGGAGAACGATCAAGTGTATATCTCCATGAAAAATATTAATATTGATCGAGGACTGGCTCGTAAACTCGCTCCTAAATATATTGGACCCTATAAGATTTTGAGGGATTGCCGCAATGGATCATTCAAGATTGATCTGCCGTCTGAATTAAAGGCTAGGGGAATTCACCCCGTTCACCGCGTCCCTGCTCAATATGCTAATGCTCCCGTCGCCCCAACTCGCGCTACCCACAATACCCTCGTCCTTACTGTTCACCTCCCAAACCTGACATTCCTTGCTAATAGGGCTTCCTTCCTAAACCTCTTACACTGCCATCCGAAACAGCCTCACCTACTTAAGAAGAAGAACAAGGAGGATCTAGGGGAGGAAGGGAAAAATTTAGGGAGCAATTCCAGGAAAACCAGACGGCTACGGTAGGTAGCTCGGTCTGGTTTCATTGGGATCCATCCAAACTCCTAGTAGGCCTCCTCTAGGACTTGGTTATGGGTTAAAACTTTATGATCTATGAGGATTATGAAGCTCTATGGAGACATTTCGTAAGTTTACACTGTGAAAAAGTATACCATCGGTTCTAAACAGTGGGCTAAAGGTATCATGGAGCTTTCATCGATTCACAAAACTGGGATACACCGACTAATAAAGAAGGTGATCGGTAAGAAAAAGTTACCTTGGTAGCCTCAAGGGCTTTTAAACTCACAGTAGGGAAGGTCCCTTGTTCGGACAGCAGTAATCCTTATACTTAGGCTTCCTCTCTACGTACCTTA